>BMAU01004852.1:547500-657449 GCA_019973935.1 Trichonephila clavipes | reverse complement strand
GTATAAGGCATAAGGAAAAATTTCAGAATGTATCAATAGACGGCGTTGTAAGTGACATTTTGGATCGAATTACGATGGTTTTGGCAAGAGTTGCACATTAAACCAACTGAGTTGTTCAATGTGCATGATTGTTTCGATTTTTTAAGGGAAAAAATGACTTCCAAGTCATTCAACAGTTGTGGCAGTGTTAGTAAAAAACCCATCTACCACGGCAAGGTCATCCACATTGGATGTGAATATCTCATTAGACAATGAAAATAACTGTTAGCTATCACTTGACTTGGTTATGACATGTTCAATGTTAACCATTTTTCGCCATGAGTGGAAACCGATGAACAAGAGAGCGGAGTGTCTCGGGGATCACGTTTTGCCTTCAAGTCAGCTATTTTTGCAATCGGGTCACTGAACACAAAGTTTTTTAAAACAACCCTGCAGCCAGAAGTCATGAGGATTGAGGTCTGGTGATCTTGAAAATCAGGTTGTTGGAAAATGACAGCTGATAATTCTATCTTTTCCGAAATGTCTCTTGAGCAGTTGCATCACTGGCTTTGCAATGTTCGGAGGAGCACCGACATTGCAATCTATTGATATACTTTTTTCTTATGCTGTACCGTTTCCTCCTTCTTCAAATATATTCCTTTCAAATTTGAAGATATTCTGACCAGCGGTGTCTTTTTACAGCCTTTTTAAAGTGGAATTAATAATCATCTTGTATTTATTGGACGGATATAAGTACATTTTACGACATTAACAGATTTTGAAGCAAGTAAAAATAAGATAAAGCTATTGCCAGCTTTTAAATTTCACTAAATTTTAGCTCAATTGCTACCCTTTTCTGTTTCATAAGTATAGCTATGTCAGTTTTTGGAAAAACCAATTTTATTTTGATAACTTATTTTCATAATTAAAAAAAAGGATAACATATTTTTTGTCCCTTAAAAAAATCTTCTATACTTCAAAAATATATCTGAAAAATTGAAATTTTTACATATAAGTAACAAAATACTTATAAGTAATAAATACATAAATACATAATAAAATAATATTAATAAATACATAAATACATAATAAAATAATATTAATAAATACATAAATACATAATAAAATAATATTAATAAATACATAAATACATAATAAAATAATATTAATAAATACATAAATACATAATAAAATAATATTAATAAATGCATAAATGCATATAAGTAACAAAAATTTATATGTTGTATTTAAAATTTTAAAATAATATTTATGAACAATAAACATGCACAAGACATCATTGCAATAGTCTATATAAAATTTTTACGTTTAGGGTACATTGAGTTTTGATATAATTCGCATTTATGTGCTTTCTTTATAAAATATTTTGAATATTTCAAAACCAGAACTGCTACGGCGCAGTATGCTGGGCAGCATAACCAAAAATGACATGTATTAAATTTTTACTTCAAGAATGATACCTGGCATTAGACTTCGAAAACCCTACACGAGCAGGGGTTGAGATAGAAAGGCAAGGCTCAGTTATTATTTTAACCCCGTAAGGGGTTTTTCCCGTACAGCGTAAAGGCTACCGAAAGTTGCCGCAACTTGTTTGCCCGCGCGCTATCCGGGCAATGATGTTTTCTATCTTTTTTGATTTGCGGTTATTTTTAATTCTTATTTATTGCTAATATTTTAAAAAAGGGGTGCAGTTTGTCTATGGTACCGAAAGGCTTTTGGTTCGGCAACTTTTTTTGTGTGGTAAAGATGGGAATTAGAATAGTGTTTAGCTATAAACATTAAAATATGTGCTTTTTTTTCTGACCGCTTAAGGGGTTAAAAGTTAAAAAATGTTTATGGATTGAGATTTCATAGTCTATGAGACCGTGAAATAGTAGTCACAAATTAAACTGATTTCCAATTAAGATTATATTTTATGACGAAATAAAGGGAATGTATAATAAATTGCACTAGAAAAAAAATTTCAAACATACATATATTTACATACTCACGCTATTTCCTAAAAAATAACCCTGATTTTTCAGAGACATGTCTCAAATATAGGCTGTAGTTTAAATTGTCTTTCCTTTTTAATAATGTAAAGCGAATTATTTTTCGTTGCAGCGCTTTTTAAGTCGCCAGAAGTGTCAAATGTTATTCACATTGTAGTAGTTTAAAAGTATTGGGTTTCTTCTTTTTGATAATGTTCTTTATATAACTCGTAAAGAATTAAAAATTAAAAGGGGAAACTCTAAAATAATAAAATATTTCGAAATGACATAACTGTACTCAAAGCCTTTAAACTGTGTATTTCCCTTTAGGAAAAAGATTGTTAGTCTTATTTTATAAGCTTTGATCTAGAAAGCAGTTGAATAGGAAAATAAATAAACGATTTATAGCTCTTCAAATGTATAAAAATTGCTCGATGACGATGCAATTTTACTTTATCTTTGTTAAGAGAGAATTGAAAGCAAGCCAAACCACTCCTGGAACGGGAGATTATTTTTTCGATTTGGGAAATTTGAAAGAGCATTGTCAACAACGAAAAGTAACTCGGATATTGATTTGGTTTTGTGATTTACGCATTTTCAAAAAAGGTGGAAAATACTTCCAGATGAATTTTTCATATTCTTACAAATAAAATCAGTACAAATTCGATTTTGTTAACAAACAAGATTTTTCTTTTTTGTCAACAACCTACTTTCGAAAAGGTGACTATATTAACAAATTTTTTTCTAATTTAAAAAAATAACTTTAAAATATTTAACTATTAAGATTTTGTCCAATTGGTAACTCATTTGTTGGTAAGTACAATGCGAGATGAAATTGAGGTCGAATCCTAGTTGAACATCCTAATTTGTGCTGACAAAAATTTGTCAATTTTTTTAGGAGTTTAACTCCAAGCTGGCAACACTTGCGTAAGGGAGTGAATATTAACGTAGCACTATTCAGTTACTCAAAGGCTTTTAGTGACAGATCTCGTAATTTTGAACCATGGTCAAGTGACGAGGATGATACCTAAGCCCACACACAGCCTCTCCTAACTTCCACACCATACCAACGGGAGGAAGTTTGAGCTTTCGACAGATTTAACGTGCTTCGCTCCCCACGGAGAGTCTTCAGCGGTACTGGGCTCGAACTCATGACACGCCGGCTACGAGTCCGTCACCCTGACTATTATGATACGCGGCCACCAAACTCTTACGTAAACTGCAAGCTTGGGATGTTGTGCAAGCCATTTAGAAAAACACAGTTTTCCCTTTAAGGCGTTTGGTGAAAATTTTTGGCGTCAAAAAAATTAATGGGTTCAACTAGAATTTTACCGAAATTATATAGTTATTTATGTGCTGGTTATTTGTCTATTTAAACCAGAAACTATTCATATCCACATCCTTTTGTGATCTCATTTTGATCTTTAATAAATATATAACGCTTCCTAATATAATTGATAAATCAGGTGTGCTAAAAAACAAAAGGTGTTCATAGGATGTCAAGACTAAGTAAAAACGTATTTTTTAAAATAAAGTCTTATTTCTCGTAAATATTGTTTTTAAATAATTTGTTTCACGTATTGATATCTATGAGAGGTTTTGAAATATTATCTTCCTAGATTAATCATTGTTTTCAAGTTTCATTTCAATGCAGATTTTTTTTTGCCATATAAAGGTTGCCCATCGCGTTGACTTTCAATGATCTCGACATTTTCAAAGGTGAATTTCATTTCTCGAAATCAAAGAAATAAAGGAATGTAATCATATTCTTCAATTAAAAACTAATTATCTGCTCGATTAATTAGCATACAGATTGAACTTTGTAATTACAATAATGTACAAATTAAAAGCTAGATAGTAATGTATATGTTAATATTTCATTTAATACGAATCACAAAATTTAACTCAGCAGTTACTGTGGAAATTCAGGAATGGATTTTTTACTTTCAGAATGATAAAAGCTTACGTTGTAAAAATAGTTCTTTTGTTCGAGGATTTATTCATTTTAAGTTATCTTTTCATGGGGTATCAATATTTTCGTTCCTAATTAAAAATTTTAATGTTTTATTTATTCTATTTGTGTCAATCTCAGAAAATGGAACAAGCAAAATACTCTCTCATCATGTAACATTTTTAATTTTATTTTCGTTGTTGCGAATTTTCTATTGTTGTTAACGTTCATGCGTTTATTAACAATCATTTTGGAATGGAAAAATATGTTTTTGAATACATTTTACGTTGAATACATTTTGATTACATTTTATTCATACTTGTTTATAAGCGTGTTTTACTTGCAATTCCTTTTTTTAATTTGAGTGAGTTTTAGAAATGTCTATTAATAATCGTACTTGTACTTGATTCTCATGACTTTTTTGAATGAATGGCCTGAAAATATGTATCACATTCTCTGATTTTACGTTTAATTGTACAGTATTCCTTTGCTTATCCCATCACTCTTGTTACTTTTCTTTTTATTCTTATACTATTAATGATTAACAAATATTAACTTCATCTTAAAAATCCTTTATGGCTTTTCTGAAGAATAATAAAATATGAAGTAGGGAGAAAAAAAGAATGAAAATGAAAAAGTATATATATTCAGGGTGTTGCCGAATTTGACAGACAAATTCAGATGGATGATAGTGGGTCGCGCGGAGATTACAAATCACCATAGAACATGGAACCGTAAATCACGTTTAGTCGAAGTAATTCGAAAAAACAGTTATAAAGGAGTGTGATGCCGAGTGGAATGAAAAGAGTAATAAGGGGTAAGAAATACATTTATCAGACGTAAAGCATGTTTACAATACTAAAAATGCATCACAACTCGAAGTCAGAAATGCAACCCCAAGTGATAGTCAAATGAATTGTTTGGAGGTGCGACCACGCAAGTAGTAGCACAGCCAAAGCCAACGGACAAAGAATTGTTGGACGCGTTCTAACAATTCCGTTGTACTGACGATGTCAGCTGAAGCGACGACGATCCGTACCATGAGATCCTCCAATGCAGTCACCATCGTCTCATACACAAGAGATTTCAGGTGACCCTAGAAGACGAAATGCAAGGGATTGTGATTCAGGGAGGATGTGACGGGGCCTTATCGGAATTACTTCTATTAATCTTCTTGGAATTTCTTTGGGGCCAGAATGGCAACTCTTTCCAACCAACCCAAGAAAAAAGCGTGGTTATGCACATTAG
The DNA here is from genome assembly GCA_019973935.1 of Trichonephila clavipes. Lineage (NCBI taxonomy): Eukaryota > Metazoa > Arthropoda > Arachnida > Araneae > Nephilidae > Trichonephila > Trichonephila clavipes. The sequence continues at coordinate 652,283 of BMAU01004852.1, read as the reverse complement.
AAATCGTATATATTGGAACGTTAGTATTCGCGATGAGTGCTAAGTAAGCTAAGTGAAGTGAGGTAAAGTTCTAGGAGAAAAGAGTTAGTGTATTCTATGAGTTCGGTGAGTCGGTCTAACAGTGCCAGTGAAGATAAACCGAGAAGATAAGCCGTGGGTCCGAGACCAGAAGAGTATTGCCTTAGCCAGAGCAAGTCAGATAGAAGGATACATTTATGATTTACGGACCAGCTGTAGCTGTTCGCCAAGGAAATAGCTGTAAGCTTGTTTGTTTAAGCTTTATAAGAATAGAGCGGATACTATTAAGCTGGGAATTAATCTATAAAGATAGATTCAGTGGTCAATTGTTCTATTTATCAGAAATACGGTTTGCGTCGCATCACTCCTGATCATAAGCCTCCTAGTCTATTGTTGGTTTATTAAGATTATTAATTAAGATCATAATAAATTGATTTTATTATGGCAGAGTTTAGTGGTTCATCTTTTGTTCCCTCAGATATAGGTCACGTGGATGGTGGGGAGAGGATATCCTCAACGCAGGGGATATCACAAGCATGGAGTTCAAGCAACCAATACGCTGCGTCCAATCCACCTCCCAGGATATGTAGAAAGAAAGTGGTCATGCACCGCAGTCGAAAAATGTGTACCATCATGCATGAACCCCACGTTCCAGTTGAGCAGTGACCAGTACTCTCTTCACAACTCTGGGGGGACTTGTTGTAGGAAAACAAGATATTTCGCACCATACAGACAGTATATGAATACCTCTGCATTCGTTTGGCCACTCTCTTCATCTGGCTCATCGTTATCCCGATGGCAAATATTATCACAATTTTCAATGACTAAACGTGGTTTGCAATCCCATGTTTTATGTTGAATTGTCACATCCCGATACTGCCTACTATCATCCCTCTGAATTCGTCGGTTGAATTTGGCAACACCCTGTATATTCAGACATGTTGTTAGAGACATAAATATATATCGGGTTAGTAGTTTAAAAATATTAATCATTTTACTCGAAACAAGAAAATGACTTTTTTTTAATAATGAATATCTTTTTCCGAGCATTTTTGATTTAATTTTGTTCTAACAGTTTTTTTTATTTTAATCTGTCTTAAATAATATTAAAAAGAATGGGAAACAGTTTAATATCAAATGCTGTTAAATTAGTTTTGCTGATAAAAACTATGGCAAAAAGTTCGTTGATAATTTAGACATTCCAGTTGTGTAACAAATTTTTTAAGGTAATATTATAACATTTCTTTACGAATAGAATAAAATATATGATAAATTAATGCTTAGATTTTAAATGTCTTGTTTTAAAATTCTTGGAACATTAAATTTTAATGATTAATTTATCATTATTACTTTAATTTTGTATGTTTTAAGGTTATCTCAAATAATTGAAAAAAATTCAGCTCATTTAATTAATGGTGAATTATAAACTAACCGCAGTGGTGCAACAGCCCGTAGAGGGCCAATGCCTAATGTGCTCATTTCAGTTTTTATGACCTTGGGTACTGAGGTGCATGAGCAGATGTTCCGGTCAGGTGATGAGTATGACGCGATCCTCCAGCGTTTAGATCCCAACCAAGCTTGGTACTTATTTATCGACCCACTAAAGGTATGAAAGATTGAATTGACCTTGCACAGCCTGGGGCTTGAACCCGAGACCTGTGTCGTGGAAACGTGATAGGCTACCACCCATCCAATGGGTTGATGATATATATTTAACAAATATATTCACAACTAAAACTATTCACAACAATTTCTTATTTTTATTTAGATGTTTTATTTAATGCCTTTTTATCCATATATTGAAAAGGAAGGTGTAAACGAATAAATATATGTCATTCTTTGCTCATTGTTATTTAGTAATTCAATTACTAGAAGTAAGCGTACGATTAATTAAATGTATGTTTTATCAGACAATGAAATTAGGTCCGTTACTATAGAAACAAACATTGCTTCTAATACATGAATAATACACTGGATTCATTATGATATTCAACAGCTTATTACTATTTTGGATCTTTTTCGTATGGATAGAGCAGAGTAATGAATTAATGCAAACAATGCTGAAGGTCGAACGTTTCCATTATTTTCGTTCAAATAATTATGATCTTGTCCTGGAAAGCCACTTTTCTTTCATTTACTGGTATACATATTTTTTTATATTGCTTTTTTATTATTAATAATAAATCCTGTAATGCTTTATGTGTGAAAATAGATTTTTAACGAATTAATACATTACTGAAGTACAATATTTTCTAAAGCCTTTTTAAAACTCTTAACACACAGTGGAAATGTCACACCATAAATGCATGTGTTGAATATTACGGAAGGATGTCAGTGATGGCCTTCTTAATTAAAAATAATTCGTCTTCAGTTAATTTCGCGCGCGCGAATTTAATTGCTCATTACTATTTAAAAAATATTTATATGCATAGATAATATAAAAATAATTAAGTCGACTTTTTCGTCTTAAGGGCCCGCTTGTTCTTTCGTCTAACAAAACAAAACACGAGACGTTGTTGTCTTCGTTCTTGACATGGTGCTCTGGCATCTAAAAGCTGACAGGCTCCTGAGACACTGAAAGCGTCATCAGGCATGCACGGAAATATTCAGTCTAGAACTGACTTGGCTGAGCAATAGCGGCTGGCACCACAATATTATAGAAAAAAAAATGGAAACATATCTCCAGAGAACATCTCTCTGATCGTAATGGCCGCTCTCGAATGAGAAGGGTTCACTTCTTCCAACACAATCTTAGCTTCATTAACATTCCACGGACGCATATAAGTTCGTAATTTAATGATGCGCAAATCACCATGTCCCAGATAGCTAAGCATTCTAGTTCTTTGATTGTATATTCCGGCCTATAACCTGCACTTATAACACAGAAGAAAAGATCGTAATTTACGGGCGCCGCGTTATACGCAGGATATATATTTAATAATAAAGAGAAAATAAGCGTAAAAATTATATTTCTGCAAATATCTAAATAATGTTTATTCAATGGAAATGACGTTCGTTATATTCGTCTTTCGTTTCATTTTCAGGTACATCACCAAATACATTTTCACCTTCACCATCTCTGTTACTTGTACTCTGATCCATTAAACAAATAATCATCTTCCGTTCCATCTAGATATATTACATTTTTTAAAAGACATTAGAATTATGCCAGGTTTAATTCCATTCCATACTTTCATTATCCACTCACACACTATTTTTAGACTGACCTGACGCATCTGGCCCCCTTTTGTAAATGCTTTTTCACCTTCCAACAATCATATCATTTTAAGTCTAACTTCCCTGCTCTTTAAACTTTTGATTCTAGAAGTATACCATTATTCAAAATCCCAATATAATATTATATTCCAAATAAATGACTTAAGGGATAAAAGTATTGCATATTTATGCAACGCTATTTTAAACTTATTTAATTTCTAAAACTTTGAACCCAGTTTCTTAATTTCACATCACATCATGTCTATAAGTTAAGTTAACTATTTCTAAAATTAAAACACTCATCTCACACTAAATCAAACACTGATCGTATAGTTTTAAAACATTATTAAATTTATTTTAAGCACAAGTATATGGAATTTTACTTTACTACAAGAAGATCAAAAATTAACTTAGCTTGAGATAGGGAGGGAGCTGGGGAAAGGACATGGTTGATGCCCGGAATCTCCGGAGTATTTTTTTGATTATCTGCAACTCTGGGATCGGCTCTCTGTGTCTAAAATCGGGGTGCGTCCCGTTTTTATTCGGCGACATTTCCCACCGAAATCCTAGGGCGGACTCTTTGTCTTGTCCAGTGTAATTTTCTCTGATTGGTCCCGAGGCCAGCGCAGTGTTACACCACCTCACAATTTATGGGTTTAGAGAAATTTCTTAACGCAGGAACTTTCTTGACGCACCCCACCAAAAGGAATTTCCCCATATCCGTTCCGGGGACTCGCATACAAATTCCAAGCCGTTTGAGGGGCGAATTCTAAAATATGAAATTCTGGCCTCCCATCAATATGTACATTTCATGTTTTTTCGTACAAAAAAACAGTTCGCTATACGGCGAATATACTTTAAAATATAAAAAAATCTGTGTTTATCCCCATATATATTAGGCAAATGAAAAAGTTCTACTCGTTTCTGGACATGCAAATTTTCAGCTAAACATGACTCACACAAGACATTGTGACAGCTATTATTGATCAACCGGAACGTTGGCCTATAAAGCGTTAAATATGTAATATATTCGTATAAATGCACAATGTTTCTGATAATATGGCATTTGCAAGAAAAAATCTCAGAAGGTGTAACCTTTTAAGTGATGCATTATTTGAAGTTTCACTTGTCAAAAGCATTATTACAACCACAACAAGCAGTTGGATGTACGACAAACGCGTTCATGAGGATTGTGCCGAAAAGTTTCGAGTAAAAGGGATATGGCAAAAATAGACTGACTCGTACACCTGTACAAATAACACACCATCACTACAGATCCTTTGTTGGGCTTGTGAGTTTTTTGCTTAGACGCCAGATGACTAGAAAAATGTTGCTTGGTCTGATGAGCTTCGATTTCAGTTGATAAGAGTTCATGAAAAGCTCAACTGTGACGCAGACCTTGAGAAGTCATGGAACTAATTTGTTAACAATGTACCTGGAAAGCTGTTGGTGACTTTAAAATGGGGTGAGTTGTGTTTTACAGGACAGTGATTGAGTCCTCTGGTCTAATTGAGCTAATCTTCAACTAGAAATTATTTTGTTCATCGACTTGAAGACCATTTTCTGCCATAAATGGATTTCATATACCCAAATAACGATGGATTGCTCCAAGATGACAATACGCTATATCATTGAGCCAAATACATTCGCGGTTGTCTTGAACAATATATTTTGGACAGTTCCAACAAATGCTATGGGCTCTTAGATTGCAAGATTTGAAACCCATTGAACTTGCGTGGAATATAAGTGAAGATTTGTTCGTGCACAACATATCATCATCTTACAATACTTTCGCAATCGTGAATGGATGCAGAAGGCAGTATGGTTTCTTCAAGGCATTTCTGATGACTTGTTGAGTTAATGCCACTTAGAGAGTGCTTCACTGGGTCAAAGGAGTCTCACATGTTATTAGTAGATATCCTAAGACACACTTCCGAATATAGATGAAGCAATAGAGAAATGTGTTAAAATTTAACAAGTAATATAATTTTATTACTTTTTTCGTATATGTTAATATTAATGTATTATTGAATAAATAATAGTAATAATGTTAATATTAATTTATAATTGGTTCCCTTTTAATACAATTAAAATAGTTCTACAGACTGTATTCACTTAATCGTTTTTAATTTATCGGGCCTTTCTTGGTGACAAAATCTTAAGGTATCCGACTACGTTCGGAACCGTGATTTAAAAAAGCACATAAATGAATTATTTTCGTGATATTTAGTGTCACTTAGATTTAGAATACATGTATAAAATTGTTTTAAGGACATTTTGACAAAAAGAATTATTTAAATACAATATTTCGGCAAAAAATTAACTTAGAATAACCTTTTTTTAAAATGTTCTTTTGTGAAAACTGCTTCTATTAGAAAAATATTTTGCCTGCATAGCTCAGACCTCCTTACAGAAGCTCAAGTATGATTTTTGGAAAATTCACATTATTTTAAAAGTTACAACCAACTGAAATAATTATCGTCGTTTTTTTCTTAAAATGTCTCCCCTCTGTTGTCGTAAAACATGGATAAAGCCACTTCTAAGTTATATACTTCAAAAATTCTAGTTGAGCCTCTGTACAGAGGTCTGATCTATATACAGGAAGAATATTATTATAATAGAAGCATTTTTCACAAAAGGAGAATATTTTGAAAATGGGTCATTCTAGGTTCATTTTTTGTCAAAATATTGTACTTAAATAATTTTTTTTATTGTAATAACATTCCTAACACAATTTTATGTGCATTTTCTAATCTAAGTGACAATAAATATGGGAAATATTATCCATTTATACGCTTTTGCAAAATCACGGTTCCGAACGTAGTCGGATACCTTAAAGGCAGCTCTATAACTTCCAAAAGTTTTTCTTGATATTAATTTTATCTCCTTCTTTTATTTTAATAAAATTTCAATTTTATACATTTCATTTTCCTTCATTTCATATTTTAATTGGATAATTCTTCTTCTGAGTGAGTGGATGAGTATATTAAAGTCGCTATTTGAAGCTATTGGTGATGAACTTCACAATTTTGAGCCTCTGTCAAGTTACGAGAAAGTCGTCAGAACTGCCACACCACTTTTCAAACTTACACATCGTGCCAACATGAAGACTTTGAGCCTTAAAAATTTAACGGGCATTGACCCTTCTACACGGCGGATCTTCAGTGGCAGCAGTACTCAAATTTACTATGCCAAAATGCTGCCATTTCTACAAAACTGACGCGATGACTTTTTTTCTTCTAAAATATGTTGGTTTTCAATCGTTGAGTTAGTGATTGCTTAGGTTTATGGCGAAAGAGCCAAATCTGGCTAAGCTGCGGCAAACATTTGTTCAAATAAGAAAACACACAATTGTTAAAATATCAAAAATATTGACAATACACTCTAAGTAAAAGTAAAAGTATCAAAACATGTATAAAAAACCTATTCTAATGATAAAAACAAAACAAATTTTGATGGGGGATCACCCCCACAAAGCCAAACACGATCTTAAAATAACGGATAGGTTCATAATAAAGGAATGCATAGATTTAAAAATATATGACGATTTAAAATGTTGAAATTTTTGTTAAAAATGCGTTCAGTTCGTTTCAAAATGTTTTATAAAAGTAAAAGGTAACATTTTTTACTTCGGATTGTTTCTAACACGGGTTGGAGTCAACGTGTGTGAATATTTTTCACGTTTCCAATCCTCTTTTTGCCAATATTCTTTTGACAAGAAATATTTATTCTTCGGTGAATCCTCCTCTTCTTCCATATCTTATATAATCATGTTATCATCCGAGGTGTCGTGAATGGGTGAACTTTTTCTCGTTTTATGGAGCGCCATTTTGATTTCTATTTTTTGTTTAACAGTATGTGTTGCAACATTACATATAATTTTAGGATTTCACTTTTTTTTGAGTTTTTAAGTTTTATTTAGAAGCTTGGGATACAGAGTATGCGATAGTTAAAGGTATGCTATTAGATATGGAGATCGTAGTTTCTAGAACAGAGGGATGTGTTTCAGCTTTATCAACTGAAACATACTAACAAGCTTTTTAATAGCATTTTGTTTACAAACTTAAAATTATTGGTTACAAACTTCCTATTGACTTTATTCACTTTCTACTTTTTCCCTTTCAAATTGAAAAACTGTTCTTCCACATTTTTACGATAAAAGTTTTTAAAGATATATTTATCCATTATATTGATTAAAGGTACCTTCTTAAAAGCTTTGAAGTCTTTGGAAGGGGGCAGAGAATATTTCAAGATATTTAGCACGTATAATTTGAATATTTAGTTAAAAATTTTGCGTCGCCTTCAATAAATCTTTTAGGTCATAAATAATTCGATAAGAAAAAGGTTCTAATATTAGTAAACGAATAAATGAAATCTTTTTTAAATAATTCACTCGCAAAATAAAAAAAAAAAAAAGATGTCGATTTCTCTTCTAAAATTCTTAATTATTACATACAATCTTATATGCAAGAATCTCTTATCTATAAACTCCTGAATATTCGAATAGTTAAAGTTTAGGTTTGAGTTATAAATGCATGTAACAGTTACTATGTGCAGTTGTATTAAAATTACCGAATTAAAGTTATTTCATAAATTTAAATATAACAGGGAAAGAAATATAAATCTTTCCCATAGAAATTTGAAAAATAAACAAATTTAGGTTATTTGGTTTAGTTTATTTCTTTGAAATTATAATATGAAATAATCAAATATAAAATCAAATTCTTGATTTAAATTAAAAGGCATTAATTAAACTCTTCATTTCCACATTCAGAGAGAAAGTGTATGAAAGAGACGAAAAGTGAGCGCGCGCGCGCATGCGAAAATAAAAGTAAAGAATAGAGAGAATAAATGTAAGAAATACTTCGAAATATATATATTTTATATATATATATATATATATATATATATATATATATATATAAGTGTATACGAGCTAGTATTGAAAAATTGCATTTTTCAAAATAAAATGCGTAAGTGTAAATAAGTTAACGAAGTATTCGTATATATACACAAAGAATTTATATATAGTCTTTAAAGCTGTACTGAAATGTAATGGCACCTTCAATATCAATTCAAGTATTCGAATTACGCTTTACGGGAAAAACAACTATATCAGTAATTAATTTTTAAAAGCATGCGTTGTTGACTGATTGTATAATAAAGTTGAACTTTGAAGCTGTACGAGGGATATATTTTGTAATTTTAAACCATGGTCAAATAGAAACATCCATCTAAAAACTAAGAAAAAATTTAAGAAAGAATATTATTTTGGAGAAATTTTATTTTTCTCTAGGTGGTTATTTAGCATGATTGTAATCAAGTTCTACTTTTCAAGAATTTACTTAATAAATGTTTCTTTAATTTAGGTCAACTGTAATGCATCGTAATCAGGAATTTTGATACTTAATAAATTTTAGGTAAATTATACTCGCTCTATAGGATATTATTTCCAATGTAATACGATAGTTACAAAAAAGAATTTTTTTAAAACAATGTATAAGGTAGAATTCTTTAGTATTTTCTGCATAATTTTTTTATATTTTTTAACAAAGTCTCATTTATAACTTTTGTGTCCTTTAGATAATGTTATTTGATTGAGAACAGAATCGATTAGAAAAGGATTTAAAAAGGAATTATACAAAAATAATTCTAGAAATTTGCATGAGAAACTTAAGCTTCACAATAACTGGTTAAAAAATAATGATGAGAAAAAAAAGTTTTCTAAAATTTCATGTTTTAAATTATTATAAACGATTCAAGCTGTAATAGTTTTTCTATTAATAAAGGATCGTTAATTAATTGCCTTACTATTTTAAATCATTCAGTAACGAAAATATTGTCGAATTATATACAAAAAATATGAATATATAATTCAACTTATTTTGGAAATTTTAAATAGAATTCTTATTGCAAACATAATAAATGAAACACTATTTCTGTAACATTTACAGCAATGCATAAATTCAAAAGATAAAGTGAAAGATAAATCCACTGAATATATAAACTCAGTAAAATGAGTCAGATTTTAATTGAATATCTCTCTCTATGTATAAAAAGTTTTTCATGACGCTGTAATAAATTTTTGAACTAGTTAAGTTTAGCTGCAACAGATAGCGCCAGGATATTTTTAAAAATAAATTTGTTCTTAGTTACAAATACTTTAGAATTACATAATACATGTAAATTACAGTTTTACAGATTGATCAATGAGTATGAACAGAGTTGTATAACTTGTACAATGGGGTTTCGTTCGTCATCTGGCTGACTCGGGGTCCCCCCTTCCCCCATAGTATATCTTAGAAAAAGTTTATTTATGCTGAAAAAAGAAAAGAAAAAAGTAGGAGACGGTTAAAAATTCGTGGGTAAACTTTTCATAATCAGTAAAATGGTTTTTAGTTGCTTAAAATCATTGTGTAAGCTACATATGTTTGAAAAATTTCCATTTTTCATATCAATTATTAGAAAACAACATTTTAAAATCAAATCAGGGCGATTTATTTTTATTAGAACTGATATTATTATGGGAAAGGAAAAAATATAACAAGTGACTAATATAGTTCTAAATAAAGGTAAAATCCTAGTTTAGTTCACCTTTTTTGATTGGGGTGAAAAATGCAGCCAAATTATGCCAAATGCTCACTTTTCTTGTCGGGCCTGTTAAGAAGAAGGAAAATTATTTTTAAAAACATTTTACAACTCTTTATATTATTTGTAACAAAACTTTTCTCCTTTGGGTAGTAACCAGTTTGCTATTTGCGGCAAATTAAAAACTGTCGTCAAATGCCGTGTTATATAGAAATGATGATATAACGTTCCCTTGCATGCTCGAGAACAATAACTTTCTTTTATGAGCAGTATCTTATTTTCACCAAGAACATTATCTTGTTGGAACTTCTTTTTCTACTCTCATAAAAGTAGTCAGATATCAGAAAAGAAAATATATCAGAACGTATTGCATTCTTTTGTAAGTGTTCTAGACATTTTGCCCTCAACTCTTTGTAAATCGCAACTTCCTTCATAAGAAAAATGTCTTGCATCATAGTGGAAAAGCCTGCTATCAGTAGAACTCATTTGATTCTTACAATACATCTTACTAGCAGCAGTTATTGTTGTCCGGACCATCTAATTTTTTTTCTCGCGTGAAAATAATATAGTGCGGCCAAGATAAGAAAAAAACCTGGAGTCATACTGTACGTGATCCAACTGACGACGTCGTCAGTGGGTACAGGTAGACTCGGCGTCAAATGGTCAAGAAGCCAATCATGGGAGTTGGTTAAATAAAATAAATACTGTACATGATATTTGAGTTCAGCTCTCGAGAGGGGTCAAGTGATGTTTTGCGGTCATCATGTGTTAACGGTCATATTGTGCTTGTTATTTGTTGATGATGGTTGTCTGTTTTCAATCGAACGCAGAGTGTTTATTCTTGGAACCTATTATAAATTTAAACTTTTTGTAACATTAAATGAGAGCTCCACGATAAAATATCTACAAACTTTTGCTAATTCCAAAAGTGTTGCGAAGGAAAGGATTACTTAACTTAGAGCTACGTATCCGGTATAGAGGTTAATGAAGCTGACTGCGGTACCGTTGGGCCTGGGATCGAATCCCGGAGAAGGCATAGATGTTTGTAAATGTATAGTGCCTTCGTGGCATGGGGATACTCTAAATAGCCGTCGAGCCGCAAGTTCTATTGTGAAGTAGGTGGAAGGGGGAAAGTGGTAGGAGGCCACTGACCACCCTCCAGGGTGTTCTCCCTCAAAATTGGGGTGGAACCGAGAAAAATCGTGCTCTCGGCTGCATGGTACTCAAAGCTAAAGATAACGGCAGGCATACTTACCCTTAGCCATGATGAATTTCGTGGTAGATCTGATGATACTGTCGATCAGATGGCATAAGCAACAACAACAGAGCTACGTATTTAGTCGCTAACGCCAAACATAACCGTATAATCCTTTGTTCACTGGAAAGTCTTCAACGGGAAGGAAAGATTAGAACCTGGCACCTTCCGATCGGATAACTAGTATCTTAACCACCATGCCAAAATGATTTTCATAGCATGGAGGCTATTACTGGTTTATATACATTTCACCGCCACACTATTCCCCTCCCAGTGATTCGGCAAATAGCTGAACGAAGGATACCATATTCGTGACGAGCGTGTCAGCAGTTGTGTCATCTTGAGTGCGACGGCTTTGTGGCTTGCGTCATTCGAGTGTGATGGCTTTGTTGGTTGCGTCATTTGTGTCACGACTTGGTTGCATTTGCGGTGAATAGATAGCGCCACGATCACAAATGAAGGTAGATTAGAACTGGGCACCTTCCGATCCGAAAACGAGTATCTTATCCACCATGACAAAACTATCGTCATAGCAGGGAGGCTATTACTGGTTTATATAGATACCACCGCCACAAACATATTCAATAGACTACGCTAAGAAGTCCCCAGTAATCAACTAAATGTTTATCCTCCCAACTAAACATCAAGCGAGCGCCATTCCAGAATATGTTGAATTAGTTACATATACAAGAGTACAATGTAAGCGCAAAGCAAACATTAAAAACTAAGGACAATGCAAAACGATAATACTATTGAGAATGGTTATTCATTCAAATCTTTACTTTATCACAGATGAAGCATGGTTTCCCCTTAGTGTACACGTGAACCCTCAAAATACTTGTTGTTGATCAATAGACAATACTAGGGAACTCTTTGAGATGACTCTACATGGACTCTACTCGGCGTTTGATGTGCAGTTTCATCCCAACGGATTGTAAGCTCCATTTTCTTTAATAACACAGTGAACTCTGAAGTGTGTGTAACGGAATTATTGCAACCATTCATAGCGCAGCTGACAGAGGAAGAAAGATAGTATGCGTTTTTTAGCAAGATGGGGCCACGACGCATTCTTCCATTAAGTTTTCGGAAAAGAACGTACAATTTCCGCAGGTTTAGGGCCTTCCAGATGGCCCGATTTGTCAGCCTGCAATATTTATTTAAATGGTAACTTAAAGAGGAAATTTTTCAGAAACAACCCACCTGCAACTTTTTTAAATAAACATTCGCAATACAATTGAGGAAACCCCACCAAATGAACTGGCAAGTTTTTGGAAACATGTTGAGACGGGCTAATTTTTTTCTTTTTTCTAATGGGGCTGCACATTGGTATTTCTAACCTTTGTGATGTACCTCCCCTTGGAAGTACATCCCTCGAAGTATCAGCGTGAGCTAGAGGAGTAGGTTTAGCGAAAGAACTAGGATCAAACATTATCTTAATATGACTTTATTAAGATATTCAACTTAAACCTTTAACAAATGTAATTATAATAATTAATATGAGAGAATCTATGATGACGTAATATGCAACACACAATATATATATTTATAATAAGATCTAATCTAATTCAAAAATATCTCAATAAGCGAACCACCTAATCCTCGATTCTAATATTAAGTAATCAATCCTACCTTATTATATCTCATAATAGCACTTGTCTTTAACTGCAATGGGATGCAGCTTTACAACTACTTTCCAGTCGAGCACCAATATATGTATCCACGTCAAGCACAACTTATTCAATCTTGAAACACGAACTGTAATAATCATCAACTGTCACAACGCACATCAATTGTCTAACATTCCTTTACATTGCCATTGTGCTTACTCTAAGATCTGATATTTAAAGTCCGTTTATTTGCATCTCTTATTCACATCTCATTTCTTAGATTTGGTTGGAAAAGAGTTACCATTAATTCTGGCCCAAAGAACCCAAAGAACTTGTTAAAGAAAAGACGCGTAAGACGTCACATCTTTACAGACCTAGTACATTCTCCAGGAGCTGGTATCACTTTTTAGCGCGGCACCATATAGGCGATAACAGTTGCCGCTAGTAATTAAAATTAAATGGGCTAACTTGTGTATCGAAGTTCATGAACACTTTCAACATCCCACGTAAGCTATTGAATGTTTAGTACGTAGTTATTCCTAATATTCTGCATTTACTACTTTTAAATAAAAATTATAATATATTGGTAATTTATTTTTCTTTGAGTAATTGTACTTCTGAATTCATATGGCGCTTCTTTTATCTTGGCCAACTTGTATGTTTCCCATGTACAAATTCCAGTGCATGGCATTTTTTGTCTTCTTCAAGTATGTTTTCTTATTATGTTTCAGCTAACGCCATTTCCTCCTCAGTTTCTGAAGGTTAAAGTAAACATTCGACTGGGAACTTCGTGCGTAATTTCATTAAACATTTGTTTATTTTAATGTGCTGTTTTACGAATCGATTGGTATTTTTTCATTGCCATCTTCAATATTTGTTTATTATTAAGAGTTAATAACTCCCTTTCGCAACCATATCTTTCCTGCGTTCCATACAAATATTCTTCTCAAAGCATTATTACCAGCAGTCTTAAATGAATGAGAACTAAAGTCAGACACTCGTTTTCCTTTATCGAACCAAAATTTTCGCACTCAAGTAATTCTTTTCCACAAATCAATTACTAATAGCTATCGGAAAAGCCAGATTCAATTACGATTGTCATTTCTTCCTACCTATCTCCTCCCCCCCCCCCTCTAATCTTTTCCGAATATTTCCAAGTGGGTTAAGTTACAAATGAATTTAGAATTTAAAACCAAAATCGTCTCATTATCAAAAAATCAAAAGTGGTCTCATGTTTGTTAATTCGCACGGCACGAAAAAGATATTCGAACCGTTTCCGTATTCAAAGCTAAATTAAAAGTAATAAACGGTTTTATGTCAAATACTTTTGTTGAAGTTTATACTAATTTTATTTTCCTTTTGAAAGGGTGGAATATTTGAGAGATTTTAACATTTGTAACAGACTATGTTCATTTTTACTACAACTCAGAATTCGAGAAGATATAATACATAAATATTTTTCAATGATGTTCCTTTTTATTTATTTTTTACGAAGAGCAATATCAGCATCCATGCATACAAAAACCTTAAAGTTTCATTTCACGTATTCCCCGAGAAAAACATTTCAAAACTCTTGCCAATAACGGGAAGGAAAAACATAAACAATGCATAAGAGAGCTTTCAGTGTATAACAGCAAAATGTTTTTAGCCTAAAAGCAGGTCTAAAAATGTTTTCTACCGAAGTATTTGAAAGCTTATAAAGTGCAGGTCAATGCAATATGTATATACTGTTTTTCGAAAATTAAGAAGAAAATTGGAAAATTTATTATTGCGAAATTTCTATTAGTTTGAATTCAAAGAGATTTGTGGTAAAAAACATAATTAAAAGAGTTATTACCATAGTATGCATAAAAAAACAATGATTTTATTTTCTTTCAAAATACACAAAATGAAAAGATACCAATAATGCTTGAGCTCAATGAAAGGTGAAATCAGATAGCTATACAAGCACGAATGCTATGATCCTTGTTTAAGTTGGTCGTGTTTATTAACTCAGTTGGCAGAAAAATCCTTTTTTATATCAAGACATTTGAAGTCCTCAAGTGTTGAAGGTTTAGTACAGCAATAAAACTCTCTATAGTTGTGATTCCTAAAGTGGTCTATATCCGCCCCTAGGATTCGACGATGACCTGTAAAGGGCCCACGTGAGCGAAAAAAAATCCAAAATATCAAAAGATGGGTAATCCCCGAGTAACCGATTTTGACCATTTAAATTCTGAAATTGCAGTTAGTTAAAAAGATATTAATTAAAACGTTAAAATGAATTATTGATCTACCCTTGTAATGCCATCTATCATGCAGAGACTGAAGAATGGCAGACGAAAAGTTTTCCAATATTTCCGTCGTTTTTAAAACTATCATTCTTTCTTACGCACTGAAATCACTCAAAAATAAGTAAAGGATCGAATGATCAGTTTATTTTTCTAGGATATGGTATAGTTTTTTTTCGAATTTGTTGCGATTTTTTCTAAAATGAGTTACTTTTTATAGACAGAATGTTCCAATCGTTTTGTATCTCGTTCTCATCATCATGATCAATTGAGCCTGCGTCCTGAAAAATTGTGTGCACGTCTTGCTCTCTCTCTCTCTCTTAGACCCGTTAATTTAAAAAATTGGATTTCCAACTTTTTTCTACCGATTTTTGGGAAATTAGTCAAAATTCAACTTAAATATTTAATAACTTGAGAATTTCTGAAAATAATCGCATGAAACCTTTTCCCCTTGTGTCAAATCTTATTGCTAATGCTTTGACCGAAGATTGAAAAAAAATTTACAACAGCAAAGTGTTACTTCAATAGCAATGTATGTATTAGCAATACCCTACATCAAGGATTGGCATTCAGTCGATCGCGATCGACCGGTGGACTACCAAGACATTTTGTGGTGACCACCTTTACTAAGACCTAAGAAGCCCATACTAAAAGAAACATATTTATGAAACGTCGACGCCATCTAGACTGGAGAATCGGTTTTTCACAATAGATTTGCCTGTGTTTATTAAGAAAATAATTCGATAAATGTGTAGACGGCACATGTATCTTCATCGGAAACAAATGATGATGATGTACTGTAAAGGAAAAAGCGATCACTGCGATGCCAGCCGAAGAAAGGAATTTTTCTCCACACGCCGACTGAAGGGAAGAACAAATGTTTCTGGACAACACTCCTCACGTGATAGCACGGGATTGGCTATTGAGATATGATCCCACACACCACGGGATTGGGTTTTTGTGTTGATGCAATGCTTCTCGATGGTGCAGTGAACAAATTTACATGCACTGGTTTCAGATTCATCGGTTTACATATGATCTCTACCCGCTGCATTGAATACGTCCATTACTATCTAATAGTAATCTGTCACATTTTAAGAGGGGTAAAATGTCGAAAACAAGCGTTAAAAAACAAAATACAATTTTAACACAGAAAGGTTACACTTACACCACTAAGTGGACCACAATTCCTTAAAAACATTAGAAGTAGCCCGTAACCTGGAGAAGTCCACCCACCCCTACCATACATTATCCAGCAACAACATTTAGTTGCTCAAAATCTAAATGAAAATTAAATGAGCCTCTTCAATTAGTCATTAAAGCAGTAAACTAAATCCGTATCAACATGTTGGATACACGACTATTTGAGCAGTTGAGTGAAGAAGCTTTCCTCATTAACCCCTTCCCAGTGAAGTGAGCTGGTTCACGGAAGGCTTATGTTTAATAAGATTTGTTACCCCCTTTATTTTAATTTTGGGATGCTATAGATCTAAATTTAAAAGAAACTTAAATCAACTGTCAATCAAATTTTCCTTATTTAACAGATTTATTTACAAAATTTAATGATTTGAACTTGCTATTGCAAGGTGACAGTCTAAATTTGGCTAAAACAAAGTCAATAATTTCAATGTGTATTGCCAGAATTAAGCTAATGAAACATTAGATTACACGTCGTGAATTTTTCCAGTTCCTCAATTTGTGACAAACAAACTGCCTAGAAGATGACATTAACAATTAAGGTATCCGACTACGTTCGGAACCGTGATTTTGCAAAAGCGTATAAATGGATAATATTTATGATATTTAGTGTTACTTAGATTAGAAAATGTATATAAAATTGTTTTAAGAGAAAATTATTACAATAAAAATTTATTTAAGTGCAACATTTTGATAAAAAATGAACATAGAATGACCAATTTTCAAAATATTTTCCTTTTGTGAAAAATGCTTCTATTATAATAAATTTTGCCTGTATATAGCTCAGACCTCTGTACAGAGGCTTAACTAGAATTTTTGCAATATATAACTTAGAAGTGGGTTTATCCATGTTTTACGACAACAGAAGGGAGAAATGTTAAGAAAAAAACGCCGATAATATTATTTCAATGAGTCGTAACCCTGAAAATAATGTGAATTTTTCAAAAATCATAGTTGAGCCTCTGTACCGAGGTCTTGAGCTATATACAGGCAAAATATTATTACAATAGAAGCATTTTTCACAAAAGGAGAACATTTTGAAAAAAGGTTATTCTAAGTTAATTTTTTGCCGAAATATTGTATTTAAATAATTTTTCTTGTCAAAATGTCCTTAAAACAATTTTATACATGTATTCTAATTTAACTGACACTAAATATCATGAACATTATCCATTTATGCACTTTTTAAAATCACGGCTCCGAACGTAGTCGGATACCTTTAATGTCCTCTATCCAGATTTTAAAACTCTGTTTGAAAATATTCTGATTATGGTAATACTACAGTGGACAGTTAATCCACGTGATTACGTTCAAAAAAGCAGATGCCATAATACAGAAGGAACTAAACGGAATGTACACTAATGAAGATCTTAAAGTACAGTTTAGAAACGGATAACAGTAATTTTGGTTTTAAAGTACATACCAGTTATTAACCTCGAATTATGAAACATAGTGAAAAAGTTTTTAACTGCTTTTCCTAGGGAAAGGAGGTTCAGCATGGTTTCTAATCCCCAAAACAAAACAAAAAAGTGACAGACTGAACACTACTAACAGAGGAAGTTTAATGTTAAACCTAACTAAATGGATGCGAAATGTTGAAAAAAAATTATTAAAATATCGAATTCATCCCTCCAAGTAAAAATACTTCTTTCTTGCTGAATTATTTTGTGTAAGAGGTGTTAAATTTTAATTTTAATTTAATTGATAAATGTTTAAAATTAACATGTGTGTGTATGTGTTTCTTAATTTTTTTTTACTTTACTCTTCACTACAGTCAGAAATTTAAATCTTTTAAAGTAAGCGGCATTATACTACCTGTCAAGAGTACTTTTGAAGTTGATGAATAAGCAAAAATTCATTATTAGGTAAGCAGGGGTCTACCTAAAACCGGGAGAGTTTTCTATTAAAAAAAAAGTTTGGAAAAATATGCTCTATAGCATCCCAAATATGTCCAATCGTATTTAAGTCTACATATATTGTTGGCCAATCCTACACGCAAAATAGTCTTTCTACAAAGGTAATTATATATACTAACTGAGCTCTGTGTAATCCAGTAAATCACATTGGACTACTAACTGAGCTCTGTGTAATCCATTAAATCACGTTGGATAATAGAGTCACTCACTATACTTGTTCAAGGATAAACAAATGCATTAAGAATTTATCTTACTGTCTCACTGATCTCTTAAATGTCAGTGACTAGAAATATGGAAATATACAAATAACAGTAGCATCGTGTGAGAAATGTATAAGTGGGTAGCGTGTGTTATCAAAGCCTTTGCTTATACTCAAATTATTTGTATTGTAACATTTTTGTCTCTCAGGTGAGTCGGCTTTTTTGTGGAAATGATCATCACACGTGCATCTTGTAGGTGCTTCCTGCTGGTACATCCTGCAGATGTATGTCGGGGGTTGTTGCGTGGTCCACTTTGGACCTCCCCTGCAACCCTTGACCCCGAGGGACCTTTTTCTCGCCGACCAGCAGGATGTGACGGGATGATAAGGGTGCCACCTCCTCATCCCCGAGCAGAAGAGAGAGAGAGGCTTTGAACTTTCAAGTGAGCGGTCGCTAAAGGGATCCCTCCTCTCACAAACCATTGTTTTGAACTCTAATAATCTTTTAATGTTTAATTACTTCAATGTATAATCTGTAAATAATAGATGTAACGTAAATAAACTAATGTTTAAACTAATTAATCTCACGCTGCCGTTATTTATCTCAAACGTCACAGTATGAAAACATTTCTGACCTGATTATGGCGGCAGGAAGACAAGTAATAGAATTTAAACTGAGTATGTTAGTTGGTGCAAGACGCATCACTCATTATATTTCGAAAACTGTTAGAGGGTTCAATATTATATTGATCCACGTTTAAAGAATGTTAAGGATTAATTTCAGGAATTACCTCCCCCTTTGAACAACGTAGGAATCCTGCTTCGAGAAGACAATTTTACTAGAAAAACATCACTGTGTGTCACATAACAATATCAATCATTGTCAGACGTACAACAAATATGTTCTCAAAATTGAGGGGTTTTTTTGTGAAATGTTGCAGCTAAACACTGGCACGAGTACCTTTACAAACATGCCATTGGCTGCAGCTCTTCTCCCAGGTTGTAAACTTATGAGTTAGACCCTAAATGACTCCGGAAACTTTACTAAACCATATGAGAGGTTATTCCAGTTGGGGTAAGAACTCATGATAGGGTTCACAGATCCAACAGATGATAAATCCAAGTTGCCGACAATGTACCATGAAAGCTGGTGGGTAATCCAAAATGGCAAGAGTTATTTTTACATGGCATAGCTTGGGTCCTCTGGTTAAATTGAACCATTCTTTGCCAGAGACTGACTTTGTTAGCTACTTGATGAACATTTGCTGTCCTTCATGTATTTTGTTGTTGTTGTTCTTGTGTGTTTCATACTGGAATACATACGAAAGACGAGAGATAGATGAACAGAAACATTCAATACAAACACAGAAGAATATAGGCTTTTATTACAAATGGTGATCCTAGCATAGAATAGAAGGGGTGCTTCCCATTCGAGACGGAAATCTATTTCAGGCGAAAGTCTGACTTTTTTCCCGAAGATACATCCATGCCTTATTCAGAAATCGAACCCGAGCCCACTCGATTACAAGTCGAGTGTCATAACCGCCATACTAGGTGGGTCGGCATTCATGTATTTTACATACACAAAATAACGATAGATGTTTCTAGGATGACAATGCGCCATATGCCTGAGCCAAAGCCATTATTGGTTGGTTTAAGTAATATTCTACATAGTTCTAGTGAATGTTTTAGTCCCCTAGATGGTCAGACTTGAATTCCATAGAATATATATGGGATATTTTCGAAAGGTCAGCTTACACAAAATCCTGCACTGTGTGGTTATAGTTTCGAAATTTTAGATGGATGAAGAGGCAGAGAGGTTGAATATTTCATCGGAAAATTTCTGACGACTTGGTGAATGAATTCCACGTCGAAATGCTAAAGTTCACCAGGCAAAAGAATACTCCACGTGATATCAGGAGGCATTTTTAGCATTTCAGTGTATGAAAGAAATTTAATAGTACCTCTAAAGATAATGTACTAAACATTGAAGCCATTTAAAAAGATACTTTCCAACATATATACATTGTACCCATCAAATCTGTCTTCTTTTTTTAATAGCAGGTCCATTTTGTAAATTTTTGTATGATAAGTTCAATCTTTTTGGAATGAAAAGAAGTCTTTCCCTTCATTAATGTATCTGTGTTAAATCTTGTGACTGATTCTTGCAAAATTAGCAAAATCCCTGAATCATTTTGTAAATAATATCTGGACGCATCAAAAAATAATACAAATTCCACTGATTTGTTCTTCAATTGACATATGTGTATACTCAGCTTTATCTTTCATTTTCGTGAAGTGGTGGCATGGATACATACAATGTCTTCTCTACAACGCTCTTTTTCTATATACACTCAGGAACATTGAAAATAGCGACCCAAGAAGAAAGCATCAAATTGAAATGAAATTTAATACACATAATGACACAGATGAGAGATTCACTTGATCTCAAAAACAAGACAATTAAACGAATACAGGGTGTACATCGACTCAAATACTGGGCAACTTCAATAGCGCGTTGGACCACCTCCAGCTGCAATACATGCCGCCACACGGTCCGGCATTGAGTTGATTAGACACCTTATGTTGTCCTGAGGCAGATGGGCACACAAATCTTGAACAGCCAACTCTAAATCATGTACAGCGGTGACACGATGGCATCTGCCGTTTTAGCTGATCCTACACATGCTCTACAGGGGACAAATCGGGGGAGCGGGTCGGCCATGGAAGAGTCTGAAAATGATGTAGGAAGTCTTGAGCAACTCTTGCTGTATGTGGACTTGCTGTAAAATTGCCCCTGGGAGACCATTTAGGAAAGGTCCTACATGGGGTCGAAGAATAGCATCAACGTAACGTTGGCCCGTTAAGGTTCCACGCATCACAATTAAAGTGGACCACCTATCATAGGCTATGCCCCCCAGACCATTACACCAGCTGTGCGGGCAGTGTGACGTAGAACAGTGTGGGGGAAATTGTACCGCTCACCAGGGCGCCTCCACACCCGTACACGGTTATCATCTGTCCCCAAAACAAACCGGGATTCATCACTAAACACAACCTTTTGCCAATCTGTGACACTCCACATGGATCTGGCTTGGCACCACTGTAGACGCAGTTGCCGATGTTCCAGTGTTTAAGGTAGTGCACGGAAAGGGTGCTTGGATTTAAGATTTGCTTCTGCAAGGTGTCTGGAAATTGTTTGTGGAACAATTGCTACGCCTACGTTTGCTCGTATCGTTGAACGAGTCACTGTGGGGTCCACAAATGCTTGCCGCACGCTCCTTCGATCCTCTCTCCTCGTGGTCTTCCTGGTCGCTCCAGGCCCGGTTTTCCGCACGTAGGTACCTTCTCGTGTCCACTGCTCCCAACAGTTTCTAACGTACTCCAAACGATCCACCTGGCGAGCAACACGGAGCGTCGACCAGCTTGCAGTTTTCATCCCGATGATCAGGCTTCTCTCAAAACTGTGAGAAATGTCTTTTAGCACGTTTACCTGGCTTGTTTCGCTTACCAAAGTCTTCCTACAATCGACGGATAATCGTCACGTTTATGAATCTTCGAATTTGCGCTGGCTTATATAGCACCCTCTTCATGATTGTAACGCCACCTCGGCGTGTATGAGCTGCGTATTGGCACAAAACTTGGATCATTTGCATATCACATTACGCTGTTCTTTTTTGCAAAGTTTCGCGATTGTACTTAGATTCCTTCTTGGGTCACTATTTTTAATGTTCCTGAGTGTATAACACTCTCCCCTTTACAAAGTTACTCCAGTTGCCTGTCCTCAAATGCTACTATAAAAGAAATTCTGTGCTGAATGTCTGTAGCAGTTTTGCATTATCTTGCAGTTAGCTACAAATAGTGTCCATGTGCAAGAACGCACATAACAGTTATATACACTCTGTCGCAAAAAATATATGCACCCAGAAGAAATCAAGCTACAATCACGAAACTCGATGGCAAAATGTAGTCTGGTAAGAGATATGCAAATGATTAAAATTTCGAAAGCCAATGAGACAAGGCTAAGTGTGCTATGCGCAT
The DNA here is from genome assembly GCA_019973935.1 of Trichonephila clavipes. Classification (NCBI taxonomy): domain Eukaryota; kingdom Metazoa; phylum Arthropoda; class Arachnida; order Araneae; family Nephilidae; genus Trichonephila; species Trichonephila clavipes. Next base: position 629,976 of record BMAU01004852.1, on the reverse strand, counting down.
ATTAGTTGCGCAACTGGGAGAGTTTAAAAGCATGAGTACGAGCGCCGTACGGCTATCCAAACGAATCTGATGACTTTGATAGACGATATTGAGACTTAGGATGCCTCTAAGATGTAACCGGCGGCACCAGCTGACGGACTTTGATAGGGGCCGTATAAGAAGCAGGTTGGTCGAATAGACGTATCGGCCGCCACCTCGGCGGAGCGATATGGTAGTTGCTCGGTGTTGGCAACAGTGGATCACAGAAGGTAGAGTGTACCATCGCGGAGGGTCAGGACGTCCCAGGAACACAAATGATCGCGAGGATCGTGCAATCAGAAGAGTGGCCACTTCGGTACCAACAACGTCGCTAGCATCGATTCAACGCCACTTACCTCCTTCAGACATCCAGTGCCATCAAGAGAAACCATAAGGAGACGACTGACCGAAGTTGGCTACGTCCGCTAAGACGCTTACCACTGACCCCACATCATAGGCAGTGTCGACTGGATTTTTGCCGACCTCGGCAACTTGTGACAGACTGGAGACGTGTCATCTTCAGTGATGAATCCCGATTCAGTCTAGTGCTGATGACCACCACACGTGTCTGGAGGCGCACCGGCCAGCGGTCCGATCCGGCATTTATTGTCGAGCGGCATACAGCAATTTCACAAGGTGTGACAGTGTGGGGAGCAATTTTTGGGACACACGATCATCTTTAGTGGTCCTTCAAGGCACTTTGACAAGATACGTGGACGATATTTTAACGCCGATTGTGCTACCCATGCTATCAAGTCGCCCAGGTGCCATTTATCAACAGGATAATGCTCGTCCACATACTGCGCGACTCTCCCAAAATGTCTTCAAATTCCTACCATGGCCTGCCAGGTCACCAGATCTTTCGCCAATAGAGCATGTCTGGACGCTGGGAAGGCAACTGCAGCCGTCGAGATACAGGAGAATTAACTGCGCAGATGCAAAGACTATGGCAGGATCTTCCACAGGGGTCATAAGTGATCTAATTGAATCGATGCCACGCCGAATTTCGGCTTGTATAGCTGCCAGAGGTGGCTTTACTACTTACTGATTTTTAACCTTTTGCAAGCTGTAACCGCTAATAAAATGATATTTTGTTCTGAATTTTTAATCATTTGTTTATTTTCATATACACTATGCAAAAATTTCGTGAATGTAGCTCAATTTCTTCTGGGTGCATATATTTTTGCGACAGAGTGTATTTAATGTATTCTTATATTGTCGAGATGGAAAATTGATGCTGTGAACAAGACAGATTGAATTTTTGAATTTAAAAACTGCTCTTCTTACGGTGAGAATATCGCCAATTGCTTTAGTAAATTATGCGGCTTTAACTCAAAGAATGGCAATTTTAAACTTGGTGTAAATTCTCAACTTTCTTGTATATTTTAATCATAATTTGTAATTTTTTACCAACTCTGTTATATCAATAAATATTAATGTAGTTCAATCAAGCTCGTGCGGTTCAAGCTGAGTTTACTTTATTTAAAAGAATAATCAAGATAAGGTAAGATATAAGCAAGAAAAGGGGAAAAAAGCACTTCTGGAGCATGAAATTCATAAGAAGAAAATTACGAGAATAAGTAGAGTTTGTGTCAAACATCTGCTATACGGCCATGGACTTTATTTTCAATCACGTTTACGTTCCAAGACAAAAACATTACTTACATACAAGTAAGAAACTTAGGAATCTAGATATTAATTACATTGAAGTAAATTAATAAAATGAATAGTGTGTTAGTTAGATAAACTAGAAAGCAATAAAAACGTTAAAGCTCCAATGCCTTTTTACTGAATTAATACCATCAACTAGCCAAAACTCAAATAAACAAGGGATGGAATGAGAACAATAAAAGATTTATTAATGTCAGTTGGCTTACTTACAAATAAATCTGTACTTTACACGAGAAATATCTGGAGTGTCTGTTTCTTTTACTTTTTCATTATTCAAATCAGGATAGTCCGGAATAAAAACATTTAAACGACGAGACGATATATTACAATTATGTTATTTAAAAACTTCGAATCGTGAATGTTTTTCTGATTTCATTATTTAGATTTTTATTTCTTCAAGAGGGGTAAGCAGTATATTTTTTACCACAGAATTATCTCTTGTTTTTGAAGTGCTATGCCTGAAAACTAAAATAAGACACATTATTTCGATTAGTTAACTAACTATAAAACTATATCTAGCTTCTCTTACTAACTATTAGGTATTAAATGTCTAACGCTTAAGTGTTAATAAACTGTGCACATACAAGTTGATAGTCTTAGCAATGATGCAAATGAGATTTATATTTGGCTTAAGTTTATTTAATAAAGAATTACAGGAGACTCTCCCGATTTACAAAATTGCCATTAATTAGTTGTTTTCTTTACTCTTAATAAAAATTAGTTATAACAATAGATTTAAAATAAAATTCAATTCGAGCCGGCTATTATAAATTGATACAATTTTATTTCCCAAAATAAATGAGAAATTTGGTTTGATTATCTGTCCTGGGCTCATCTGTCAGGAACAAGAAGAAGAATGCTTCAAAATGATATTCTTTTAATTGCGTGAGAAACGTGCGTTTAATTCCACACTTCACCAAAGTGACTCATTTACTGTAGCTAGAAATGTTGCTTCTTGTATATCGCCGTGCGTGTGTTATTTTTAAAGTAAAAGCTTTTAAGGGGACATGGTAAGATTTCAACAAAAAAATTTTAATTTAATGATTTTTGTGATTTTTTGGCTACTTCCTATGTGTATAAATGACGTAAAACAGATTTTGTGCTCCAAATTTCATAAAAAGCTAACCATTTAATTTTTTAAAGGAAAAACTTGAAAATTATGAAGTGATTTTAAAATGCTACTCTCTCTCTCTTTCTCCTCCTACACAAATCGACGTACATATATGAAATTTGATTTACAACTATGTATAACAAAAGTTGGTTTGGGTTTTGTGATAACATGATTGGTATTTGTACAACACTTCTTTTTATATTCTTATTGAAAATTCCTTAAAAAATGTATAAATTCTAACTTCAATATATTTTTACTTTGATATTGAAAAATGTATATCAACTTTTGTTCCATGTACTATTAGCAACAAGTGAAAATATTTCCAAGTATTCAGCACAATAGAAAAATAGCCTTAGCATTTTTAATGAAGACAAACTAGTTATTTTATCTCTCTGAGATAAGTCAGTTTAAAATTTTGATTTGCCGTTGGAATGTGAATAAAAAGGAACATAAAAGTTATCATAACTCTGAGGTTTTTTAAACTTAGAACTTTCAAATTTTGTGAGTTTGTAGAAAAGTATATAAAAAATAATTTAGACAATAGATATATAAAAAATTAGATTTGATTTTTTTACCAATTTTTGTCAATTGAATTGTATTTTGTCTCCTTAAACAGAAATGTATTGTTAAATTTCGAGTTTTCAGAAATACTAAATGTTTATTTATTTTTCTAGTATTTAATATTAGTTAAGCCCAATGGCTGAGTGGTAGGGTTTGCGCCTCCTCGCCACAAGTCCGAGGTTCAAATCCCGGGTTAAGCAAGAACAACTCAGCCTTCCATCCCTTTAGTGGGTCGATAAATGAGTACCAGGCTTGCTTGGGAACTAAACACTGGGATTTCGCGTCAGACTAACCACCTTACTGGAACATCTGCTCATGTACCTCAGCATTCAAGGTAACGTTTTCTGAGATGGGCACAGTGGGCCTTCGTACTCATGGACTGTTGTGCGACTGAGTTTTAATTTTAAATGTTTATTTACTGTAAATCGTGAAAAATCAATTAGGCTTGTGAAGATATTCAAGCAGAAAAACATCTTGGATCCGTCAAATAAAGGACTTGAGTAACCTCTTGGTAGATTCTTCTGTTCTGTAACAGGTATCGTGTTCAAAATTCGTTCCTGGATATATCCAGTAATCTGATTGGCATTCAGATGTTCCCGGTAGCCTAGTGGTTATGATCGCGGACTGTCATCAAAATCTAGTCCTAGGGCCAGTGAAGACCTGTCGTGTAGAGGGGTTCATACATGTAAAATGTGTAGAGGCTCAAAGTCCGCCTTCGACGTAATGTGTAAATTCGAGGAAGAGGGTGCCAGCTCAGGTGTCGTCCTCGTCGTTTGATCATGTCTCAAAAGTATAAAGTTCGTCACTAATAGCCATCTTGTTGCTTTGTAGAGTGTGTTAATACAAACTCACTCACTGAATGGCAATCAATAATAAAGCTGAAATAAGCCTAGTAAAATTCTTAATCATAATATCAGAAATAGCTAATTTTTTTTAAAAACTAAGGCATGAAACTTTGAAGCATAATTTAAGCAACTGAGTACCTCTGTCTTAATTAACCTTTAGATTTCATTGCAAACTACGCAGAATTCTTTTGACAAACCACTTAAATTATACACCTCATGAATAGTTACAGATAAAACAGATGAGAAGCCGTAATTGAATTTTGTAAGTACTTTAATGGTCTATATATAGTTTTGATGCAATTAGTTGCTAAATTATAATGCACTCAGCAAATCCTTTAGAAGAATTTATTAGCCAAAATCTTGTTTCGGATAATAATGTTATAACTTTAGTCCGACATGAAAGCCGATTAGAAGCACGGATGGGTTTGCGTCAATAGCATAACGCACTACCCGCACCACCACCCCCCACCGTGAGGAGGGGAGGCGGGAATCTAGGGGGCCCAAAGCCTGTTTGACACCAAGTACGTATTTAACCAATTTATCAAATATTAAAGGCAAAAACTGACTTTGCAGCCCTAATATTCCAAGTTACACCACTGGTTTGCATATGATGTTTAAATAAATCTTCTATTGGGTACAATTGCTAAAAATAAAATTTAAGGGAAATCTACCGGGTCCACGGAAGTCGAAAGTACATGGTTGAGTACTCGTTATGGATTCGCGAGTTTGAGTCCCGAGGCCATTGAAGATCCATCATATAGAAGAGCTGATGTATGTTTAATCTGTCGAGGGTCAAGGGTTGGTGTGGTGGGAAGGCTCAGAGAATTGGATGGCATTGTGAGATCCGTCGCCAGTAGCCACCATGTAGCTTGAGTGAGTGAGTTGATATTATCGTCGTACTGTTCACCTACTCAAGAGCTTTTGACGGTGGACTTCGTAATTTGGAATCATGGTCAAGAACGACACCTGAGCTTGAACCCTTCCTTCTCTCTTAATTCCACACCACACAAAGGGAGGACTTTTGAGCCTCCATTTGACGTGCATTGGCCTCTCTACACAGTGGATCTTCAGCGGTACTGGGCTCGAAATCAGGACACTCCGACTACGAGTCTGTTTCCTACCACGGCCCCTCATGTAGCTAGAAAATGCAATGTTAATATGGAATCAGTCAGTGGAGATATGGATCGGTTAATTTGTTGCCAATGAATTGTAAGATATATAGAACTGAATAAAGTTTATTAATAATATTTATATCCAGAAGACAAATATCCATTAAAATATTATAACAAATATCTCACATTTATTATAAGAAATTATATTTTAAATAAAATATGTAATAAATAACATTCTACGCAGAAATTTTTGATAACGTTATTTTACTTTGAAAGTTGTCCGTGTGTGTGTGTGTGTGTGATGAATCCCCAGCCCCTCAAGTGTCAGTTGGAATAAACTTTCTACCAGGACAACTCAACCCACCTCCCGCATAGGAACTTTGACTTCTACTTTCACCGAACTTAAGGAAGACACGTGTACTAAGGACTCACTCGCTGCTGATCAACTCTGAAGAGCTCTCGTTTTTATCATGGCTTGGAGAGAGTGCAGGCTTCTTTACTGAATATTGAAATAAAATATAATATGACAAACGGCTGCCCGTTGCATTTATCCTGTCAATCCAAGAATTTCTCCAAAACATGATATATATGTAATGGCATTTTGGTGTAGAGATAAAGATATATAGCAGTTTATTCCTAAGCCCGAGAAACATTTCAAAGTTAAAAAATTAAAGATAATGCTTTACTCACGAAGATACAATAAATACTCCGTTGCCTAAAGATAGCTTTAAAAAATTCACTGTAAAGGCTAATTTAATAAGACTTTTGTCTCTTTCCTTTTTATCCCTTTTATTTGTAGAAAAAGAATACTTCTAGCTATCGAGGTATAATCTTACTTAATCCATTCTATTCTCAATAATTTATATTTCTTAAAAATGTAGTAATAATTGGAATCTATGTTTCAGATCTCATTCTCTAGGTCATTAAAAAAACTTTTTATTTTCTAATGCAACTTGTTTTAAATTTTACATTAGAAAGAATTATCTGTTCCTTTAATTGCTTTGTATGTATATTAGGTTGTTAAGACTTAATTCAGCTTGTTATTTTTAACTAAACAATTAACACAATCTATACATAGATGTTTTGGTGGGATTTAATTGACCAGCTCTTTTTTTATAAGTATTTTATATTTATTCTAAAGTAAATTACTTTCAGAGGATAAGATGTATTTGTAATTCTTCAAATTAATAAGTTGTACGTTACATATATAATTGCAATCCTAAATGAGATATATTGTATTTTCAAGATATTCTTAATGAAGAAATATTCTTATACCGCAATTAATTAGATTTTCTTCATGTGTTTTTGGACTAATAAAATTATTTTATTCTCGATGAATAAAAGCATCTTAAAAATTAAATATATTTTTCAAACATTACGTTTGTACTTATCATTAACATTAAAATAAAAAATATTCGTATTGATTAAACCTTTAAAAGACTTTAAATATTGCTATCAAAAGTGCTTAACTGACTGAAGTCTCACATTTCTCTTTCAGTGAGTCCAATTTTAAAAGAGAAAACAAATTCTCACATCTTTATTTTAGTACCATTTGTTTCTTAAATTTTAATAAATATAAAACATTGACTTAAAAAAAGCAATGCAATAAAATTTTAGTACGTTCTGAACTCGATTTAATATAAAATTTAATATACAGGTTGTTTAAAAAGGATTTTTACAAAATAAGATGGTTGACAGTACCAATCAAATTAAACAATATTAACTATGGAACCTAGGACCACAGCCAACTCTGAGAAGATTATAAACCATCATGGGGCCAAGAGTTTAAGGATCGAGACTTCTTCAGATCTAAACTTCTCGTGGTTTTACAATGGTGTACGATTCGCCTGGGGACGACACAATATCTTTTAGCGAGTATCGTTGTTCAACAGTCAAGACAAACTCAAAAGTCAGTCCGCCCTTCTTACGTTTTGCTAGTAAAATACAACACCTCCACTTTGATGAATTGCTTGTGATGTGAATAAATGGGTTTGTGAAACTATAGGGTTTCATTATTTCTTTACCTTTTCTCTGTTTGCAGTTCAATTTGAACTCTTTTGAAGATCCATGCCGAGGTCTCACCTGCCGTAGATCTCATGTGATGGCATGTGCCCCGTAGGTTCTGCAAATGGGATAAGGGGTTTCCGTGCTGTATTTGCAGTGATTGGGTTCTGGAGTTGTCTCCCTGTTCTGCTTAGCTGCCGCCCTTGCTGTCACAATTAAGCAGGCTTTTGCTGTTCCTGTCTTTGCTGTTTCTCCTCGACTCCTCCGCCTCTTTTGATTGGTTTCTTTTTCTGTGTTGCCCGTCCTCTGGGCAATCCTTTGTCTTCCTACCTACCTTCTGTCGCTTTATCTTCCTGGGCTCTTTCTTTGTCCCTTGCCTCGTCTACTTATTTTTCTCGCATTTTCTATTTCTCGTCCACCCCATTTTTCTATTTTCCATGTACTTTTGACTACCTTTTTTAACTTTTTGGGTGTGGTTTTTGACTAAGGGTTTATTCCATTTTTCTTTTTTCAACTTTTTTGTATGTTTGTTATGTATACTTTTGTATCTCGTCCCCATTGTTGGGGTCTGCCTTTTATCTCTCGAGCCGTGTAGCCTCGGGTGTTATTGTAAATTACCTGACTGTAGATCATCATTTGTATTTTGAAAAAATTGCCTGAATATATTATGATCTAAGTAAAGAGTTTTTTAAAATCTGATTTTACACTTTCTGCTACTCACAGTGGAATGCGACTATAGATCTATGGTAATTATTGTTCATCTTCATAGTAAAATCATCCACCTTAGTTTATCAAATTCCTTTTTAAACACTCTCTATACATTGCATCCCTCTCTGTATCTCTTAAGTTAAAAATTAATTTGGGATTATATTTTTACTATTTTTAACTATTTTGATTACATAAATTCATAGCTCCGTAGGAATGTCTTATTTTTTTTGTTCTCTAAAAGGTTTTAAAAAATTTAAGCTCAGTAAAACAAGATGAAAATTTATAAATGAGAGGGACAAATGAAGAAAGAAGAAACAAGTAATATAATTAATTCCCTCTTAGGTCATCAAAGAAAAATCTTATTTTAGTTAATTAAATTTAATTAATGAATTAATATTTGAATAAACTGTTTTTACATTAAGTATCATCCATTACAAGTTTAAAAAAATGTGTTTGAACTTAGTGGATCAAAAAAATAAGTATTTGAAATCTAGAAAAAGTTCTCGTTAGAAAACCCTACAGTGCCTGTTGCAGCTAGTTCTAACTTCATCATAAATAACACAGAATAAATTTAAAATTTAAAAATAAAATTTAATTAATGAATTAATATTTGAAAAAACTGTATTAACATAAAGTGTCATCTACTAAAAGTTTTACAAATTTTATTTGAACTTGAATGGATGAATAAAAAATATTTTATGAACGATTGCAAATTATATATTATTCTTTCTTCTTCCTCAATACTTATATTCCTTTTTTTTCCTCTTGGTCCGAACACTCAACACCTAAGAAATACCTTTTCAACTTAGTCGGATACCTTAGTATTGAAACCAAAAATTATATAAAGGACTACTTATATTTTTATTCATTTATTCACTTTATTGAAAACTTATTAAATTGCGTTCTATGGATCTTCAAAAGAGCCATATTTGTATTTCTCTTCATACGTCAAACAAAACCAATAATATGTTTAAATCTATCTTTAAAGAATTCGAAAGCAATATTCAAATTAAATTATTGTGTCAAGGTTTGAGAAGGAGGTTTTAATAAATAAAACTATTTCCATATTTGACTTGAAGTATGTTGGGTTTCTACGTCAGTCCATATCGCTACAATAAAGAAGATATATCATTTCCTTCTATAAATTTAGTAAATTTGAGAAAAGGAGAAAGGAAATTTAAGCAATAAAGAGAATCCCTAATAATATTTCGAACAGGTGACGTAGAAGTATCCATACCAAAATGTCAGAACGCTCCAAATATTTAATATAATAAGTTTATATTGATTTATATTTTAAAAAATTTCTGGTTTTAAAATGAACGAGAATGACGTGCAAGAATTTGCATAAGAAAGTGTGTTACGTGAGATTTAGCATGCTTCTCAGTTCGACAAATATTTGAAACCTGTTAATTTATTTTGTTAAACATTTTTTGCCTGATTTGATGATAAAATATTGCAAAAGGCCAGAAATATCTAAAACTCCTGAAGCCTAACAAGAATGGATTGGATTGGATTGTTTATTAACGTCACTCCTGTGAAGCCTAACAAGAATGGATTGGATTGGATTGTTTATTAACGTCACTCCTGAAAGCGAGTACATACATGAGACCTATTAGAAATAAGCCTTAGTCAAGTGACGAGGACGACACTTCAACTGAAATCCCACTCTCCAAATTTCAATAGCGCATCAGCGCAAGTACTGTGGGCTCCGACAGATTTTACGGGCATTGGTCCTTCAACACAATGAATCATCAGTGGCAGAAGGGCTTCACGTGAACCAAATCTCTTTTCGTTTTAATTACATGATGCTCTAAGACTTTCAATTGGATTTTTGCTCTATCTCTTTTCGTTTTCGATTTGCAATGCCCTTCTTCCAAATTTCATCACTAGGGGTGCTGCTGTCATTTGTATTAAGTCGGGCGGTAATGGATCTATCCGCGTTTCTATTAATCCTCTGAGGCAAAATAATTCTTTTTAACTGTGATTTCAGTTTAAAACCGCTTTCCGTGAAAAGAACTTGGTCTTATATAAATTAGAACTTCTATTTAAGTGTAAGTCGTAGAGTAGGAGAGATGATGGTTGGAAGTTGAGATAGAAGAAGGCATAAAGTTAGCGACTGGTGCTCGTATGGTTAATTCAAGTGGAATATTATTGAAGTATTGAAACAAGAGCGCTCACGACATTAGATAAGTGTTCTTATTTCTATAATGTTTAATTTATTAAGATTGATTGCTAATCTTAAGTGATATAGTAAATAAAATTGTGTTAGTAGTTAAAATGGCTGATCTTTACTCGATCCCTCCAACATCTGCGGTGGACGGGACGCAACAGAGCTTTATCGCTTTACTTATATCGTGACCAGACCTGCATGACTGCAACTCTCTCTGTTCTCAAGTACTTTCAGAACACTTCAAAATTTTCCTCAATAACATCAGTTTAGTGAGATCGTACGTTATAATCCGCCTGAATGAAAATATTTACAATAGCACCAGCATATGGGCGAACACATGGATCAATCCGATAACGTTTGATCCCATTCCGACATCTCACATCTGTCAGAGTTTCTCTATGAAACACAGGTAGATCAATGAGATCACCGAGTGAGATCCTTGCCCAAATCATAATTCTACCACCTTTATAACTGTCGAATGGGCTCAATTCATGAAGTCACATGATAAAAACAAACATGTGTTTTCCATTGAATTCAAAACAAACATTAAACTAATTGTACTTGTTCTATTTGTAAAACTCAGATAAAATTTCAATTTCATATTTGAGTAAAGATGTTTAAATGTTGGGGGAATTTCTTCAAAAGATTTTTTAAATTAAAAAAATCATATTTTATGTTTATACTTTTAAATAAAATGCATTTTGCATGCAATGTACTTTTTAGGAGAAAGTTTCTGCAAAGAGCAAAACTTGGCAACACCGGAGTGCGTGAACTGATTATCTGGAAACACTAGATAGTTTTTATCGTGTGACTATGACGTCGCATGAGTTTTTTAATTGATTGGCTAGAATCACGTGGCTTTCACTATCATGTAACTATGACGTCACATGGATTGAGCCCATTGATGGTATCTGGTGCGTTGTTTCCACCAAATTAGTAAATTCCCTGAATCTGGAACACGTCTCAGAAGAGTACAGACTCTCATTACTGTTTTCTTCTCCGTAATAAACGGGCACTTCTCTGTCGTCCATTGAGGGGGACACACAAAACTGGTCCTCTTGTATAGAGACCCTCAATGTCACAAGGCGCCTTCACACCATAGTGAAGGAGATTCTTATCCCTGATGTAAAAAAGTGGCCTGTAACAAGCTGTGAAACAGTAGTAGCTCTTTTCCTTCGGGTCGAAAGAGATATAAAATGATCTTCTGCAGGTGCTGTAGCTCGTGGTTGGCCTGGAACATGTCGTCTGGACACAGAATCTTCGAACTGATATTGATCCCACAGTCGTTGGGCCACATTGCGAGAAACATTGAGATGTCTAGCAGCGTCAGACTGTGACAATCCCATTTCCATCCATCCGACTGTTCACCCCCTTAACGTATCGGACAAACGGCTTATCTTAAACATTGCTTGAGTTGAAAACCAGCGAAACTTACACATGAAATTATGAAGACATGTTATTTGAATATTTTTCTCTCACTCATATGTACCTGTTTTTTTCTATAAAATAAAAGTGGCAGCTATCTTCTTTTGCATGAGTTATTTTTAAGTTTGTTATTGTAATCCATATAAACAATAAATTTTATTGTTAGTGCTATTTTTTTAAAGTGAGCTTCAGAAAACATATACAGTCGAACCTCCATATTGCGAGCTTTTATGTTGCGAATTTTTCTATACAGCGTACGTTTTCCTGGAACCAAAACTTTTCACAATTTTCTTCGTAAAGTAACCTGCCAATAGCGAAGTGTATATTCTATGTAAGGAACTTTTTCTCTTGTGATTAATTTTTTTCTCCCTTTTTTCAAAGTATTTCTGAACATTTCAAGTTATTCTCTCTTTTAAGATATCCAACTACCCTAAAATCATGATTTTTTTCAAAAATTGACAAATTGTTTTTATGATTTTACTTTATAGGCCATCTTATTAGCTTAATAAAAATACCAAGTTTTTTTTATTTTCCATTCACTAGAACAAAAGCTACAAGTGTTTTAGTAAAAGAAGATACCATAACTTTACACAAGATGTCAAACTTTAAAATGTGTTTCTTTCGAAAAGCTCAAACGGGGACCACGATGGCTCACAAAGTTTTGATGATAGTTTGCTGAAATTCTGTGTGTATGTTCTGTATAACAATAAAAGTGTTTTGACCTTCAGATTTATCAATCACTGTTTTATTTCAAAATTTACAGTCCTTTATGGGAATATAATCACTGTTTTTTAAGCAGTTTCATATAATCACTAAGATAAAGTGCTCTAGTTTTTGTAAAAATTAAAATATCTCTTATCCTGATAGTAATTTCAAACATGAATAGCAAAGTAACACATCAAAATTGAAAAATTGAGAAATTGTTCGTAAAATTTTTGTACAATGCGGGCCCGTTTATGTAATTTTTTGTACATTTCCATCAGTTTTTTTTTTTTTTTGTTTTTGTAATGATAATAATAAATTTTTTTTCTGTTTTCAATTTTAGGATTTTTTTCTTAAAATATGCCAAATAAATAAAAAATTACAAAAAAATCCCCATATCTCCATTTTTTCAAAAAAGGTTATCTCAAGTAGTCGGATACTTTAACACACTTTATGGTAGTCATAAATCTTACTCTAATTTTATTACTTTTCTAATTTGCCGAGAGCAATAGATTTCTGGGTATTTCATGCAAGAAGTGTAACCTTTAACCCCCATTGTCAAGTTCGCTGGAAACATCTTCGATATCCCCTTTCACACTCATTGGAGTCTCATGTCCTTGAACTAGTCTCCGTACATTTGTAGTATTGATCAGTTGCACTGGTAACTTCATTTCTTGTACCTCAAAATGTAAATAAAAATTTTAATTCTTTAGGACAGTGTTTCTCAAACTGTGGGGCGCGCCCCCCCTGGGGGGTCGCGGTAACCCTGCGAGGGGGACGCGAGCATATTGAATGAAAATAAAAGGAATAAATAATAATTTTTTGGAATGCAGTAAAACAAAATGCTTTTTGACATAATAAAAAATACACATTTACACTGATATAATTTATTTTTATCATCTGGTGATCATCAAAAATAAAAGATTCCACTTCAAACGCTCATTAGCAATCTTAAATCCTATAACCAAATTAAAAAAATATTTTGTTTGCTTTGCTGTAATCCCACGATAAGAGATTTTTTTTATTACCTCTTTTAACCTAAAATATTACTTTAGCTGACCTTCGAACTTACTGGTATGGTTATCTCCGTCGTTTTTTTAGGGAAGTTGTAAATAATATATTTCTGTTTCGCCTTTTTCCATGTTAAAGAGTTTTATGATATATGGATAAGCATATTGAGCACTTTGAAGAATTATTTGGCCAAGATTTATTTTTGAGTAATTTGAAACATATAATGCATAATGAAAACTGTTTTACAAAATTAATGCTTAGAACACATGCTACACTTTCCCCGTGAACAATTTTGTGGTTTTGATTGCAGTTTTGTACGACTTATTATGGTTTGTAAATGTAAATGAGCAGAATATTAAAAAAAATGGGCTTCTGTGTGTGTGATTCCTATTGAAAGAAATTGAAACTGATCGTGCTATTGAAGAACCTACTGAAATAATGCATAATAATCAAGATAGCGAAAGTAAATATCAGAAAAGCGTTAGACATGAAACGTTTGAGTTGATTTGAAATGTTCAAATGCTGACTAAAGATATCTATGAAGAAAACAATGAAGCCATAATGTAGCACTTAGCCTTGTCAAAAAGACACAAGGAAAAAAAAGTTCAAAATGTTATTTTTAGTTCATCAAACTACTAAAATGTGAACAAAATATGACAGGTTTGCTGTAGAAAATAACGTTCCTGTGTTAGCGAAAAGTGTCGGTGATTTACGTCCTTTATTAAGGACACGCACATTTGGAACATTTTCCTTAATTTTATTGGATTTTTTCTCAAATTTTCAAAGAAAAATTGAAAAGTTCTTGAAAGTAGGTAAGTATATTTTCTCTTAATTAAATTATTCACTGGAATTGTGATTTTTATCGTGTATACTAAAAATAATTATAAAATAAATTATATTTTTAAAACAAACAAAAAACGCGCTTTTATAGTGAATCGAACTAAAAAGTTAAAATAATAATAATAATAATAATATATATATATTACTTAAAAGTAACATATACAAAATTTAATACTTATCTTGTTAATTTGCCCGGCTTATAATTTTGATCGTATTGTAGCTTTAGCGCCCAAAGTGCATTATTATTGCATTCAATACATTATTATTTTTAGGGGGGACGCGATAAAAGTTATGATTGAAAATTGGGTCGCCAGTAGTGAAAGTTTGAGAACCACTGCTTTAGGAAGTAGATACAGGCGTCAAGAAACTTCTCTTGCAGTTTTTCTTTCTTATTTTGTTTTTATAGGTAAGATATATAAAATAAATATATATTAATTTACAAAAAGGTGTAAATAATTCCTTTTTTTAACATATAGTGCTTCAGAATTTAAAATTTGTTTTATGTGGTTTATAAAGAAAATTGAAAGAAGTACTTCTATATAACGAATTTTTCATACAACGAGCTTTTTTTCGGAATATATATATATATATATATATATATATATATAATATATATTTATATATATATATATATATATATATATATACACATATACATAAATTCGGGATGTTTCCCGAAAAGGCAAGGTAAGGAAGTTTTAAACTGATTTTCTTTTTCTGCAAAATTTTACTCATATAATAAAACGTGAAAAATTTGGAAATGACAGTTGAACTAACAGTGAGTGAGCAAATTAGTGAAAGTTTTTAGTCACTTAAAAAGTCAAAGTATTTGATTGTATCAGTATATTCTTCTTCCTCTAAATGAGAGGCTTATGATTCACGTACGAGGTATGTAAATTAAGTAATGAGACTGGTAGCGTAGTGTTTCATCTGGCAACACTGGGGAAGTGGGACATGGAGGGGAGGTAGGTAAGCATGTGAGGCGTCATCAGTATGAGTTTGAAGTCTCTGAGTCAAGGTAATTGTCTGTTGTGATTTGTTTAGTGAAACAGGGTTTTTTTGTGTGTTGTTCTGTGGAGGGCAAGGTGCATTGCCTTTTTGGAATCGATTGAGAAAGATCCCCACTTTCTGGAACATGTCATTATTGGTGATGAGTCTTGGGTGTTTGAATACGACTCGGAAACCAAGCGCCAGAGCATGGAATGGCACACACACTTCAACATCTCCAAGGCCAAAAAAAAGCAAGATTAGCAAGTCAAATATCAAAAGCATGCTGATTTGTTTTTTTTTATAGCCAGGGAATCGTGCACAAAGAGTTTGTGCCTCAAGGCCAAACGGTTAATCAACACTTTTACCGAGAGGTTCTTGAAAGACTTCGAAAAAGAGTCATGCGTGTGAGACCAAACATCAAAAACACATGACATCATGTGTTGCATCATGACAATGCACCTTGTCACACAGCAATTTCAGTGAACCGTTTCTTGGCCAGAAGGAACATTCCTGTTGCTCCTCAGCCCCCTTATTCGCCCGGCTTGAGTCCTTGTGACTTTTTCCTCTTTCCGAAATTGAAGAATCACCTCAAGAGACATCATTTTGGGACACTAGAAAAAATTCAAACGGCTGTAACCGGCCAGCTGAAGGCTATTCCAATATCCGAGTTCCATTAGTGCTATGAGGAGTGGAAGAAACGTCTCCAGCGCTGTGTGGCTTCAGAAGGCAGTTACTTTGAAGGGGACAATGTTGAATTGTAAATTTATCGGAATAAACAAATGAAAAAATTCAGTTTCATTATTTAATTTACGCACCTCGAATATAACATAATTCATCTAAATTATAAAACTTTTAATTTTTCCGGCTGAAAATTGCTTTACTTTTAATCCATTGCATATGCCATCTTCACTAAAAGGATATTTTTAAAAAAAAAGCTGAAGTCAGTAACATTTACAACAGGCAAAAATGTGTACATTTTTATACCGTTTAGTAGTTCCAATAAAACATTTTGTATCTTTTTCAATTTTTAAACTGTAAGCGGTTTTTATCATAATTAAATATGTATTTGAAACGAAGACATGTTATATTGTTCTTAGAATGTAAGATGCAACAAAAATTCAATTTTGAAATACGATTAGCATCGATTCCGTACATATTCTAATATTAATAGTAAATACTCTAGCTAATCCTTTTATTTTGAATACAGGAAAATATTTCATGATTCTCAAAATAAAATGACGTAGGTGGATCTTTTTTAATAAATTCTCTAACGATAAAAACATTCAATTGAATGGCTGAAAAGATTATTAAGGATCTTTTTTATGGCTTAGAAACTAACAAAAGATAAAAAGGAGTTTTATTTTATTGAGTAAATAGCTTTTAAACGACAAATTGAATTCGGGAAATTGCATTTTTAAACACGATATGTTTCCTTGATAAGATAAATTCGTAAAATGTAAAGGAACTTTGGCATGTGATTAAAATTCAAGTTCTGACAAACAAGACTTTATTGTCAGGATTCTGAAAAAAATTTATTCTGAATTATTTTATAAATGTGCATTATATTAAGTCTCAATTAAATGTTACACTTTTTGATGTTTTGATAGTAAAAACTCAATTTCAAATTATAAAAATCATTCCAACATCTCTTTTTAAAAAATAGTTAATAGTTAATAATAGTTGATAGATAATAAAGATAGTTAATTAAAAATATAATAATGGTTAATAACATAAAATGCATTTTGAAGCTAACAAGTAATATAAAAAATTAAGTCAACTCCTACTTAGGTAAATTTAGTTACTTTTTATTAAATACTTACAATTAATATAAATATGCATACACATATGACATAATCACAATATTAAGTGATAACAATTAGAATAAATTTTACTACTTACTTGATTTTATTAATTTGCTTTTGAAACAAATGGCGTCCATTATAAATGTAAAAGTTTTTTTCTGCAAATAAGAAACAGTTAAAATTACTTTATTTACTTTTTTATTTAATTTAATTTAAAGTTATTAATCGGAATTTTTATACAATTAAAAAGCTATTATTCAAAATAGAGAATTAAAATTTTCCTTTTACGTAACGGATTTTATAAAAAGGATATTAATCTTTTTTAGATTATTTTGAAGATATATCATCAGAACATTCTATTTCTTACACATTTGAGCTTGTTTTCAAAACTTGAACAATGCTGTGACTCGTTTAGAAAGGAGTTGAGCTTAAAGTTCTCCCGTTGGCTTGGTGTAATAGTTTGGAGAGGGGGTACCAGCTCAAGGTCAGGTCCCAGTCATTTGACCAAGGTTCAAAATTAGGAGGTATGTCAACAATAGCCCTCGTGTTGCCTTGTAGCGTGACATTAATAAAACTCTCACTCACTTACTCTATGCTGTGACGTCACCATTACATGATAACTGTAATCGCATGCTTCAAATCAAGCGTTCATGCGTTTCACTGTTGATAACTTCTGCTTTTACACAGGACTTTATTTAAAAAATGCATATTTGCCACATAGGCGAACAAAATACACTCGATTTAAAATTATGAATGTAGTATAAGAATTTTTGTTTTAATTTTGAGAAACTTTTTTGAAGAATCTTAGTAATTGTTCAAGTACAATACCATTTTTAGTCAATTAGAAATTTTATTTTAATTTCATAAGTAGAACAACTACAAGTCTATTGTCAGTTGTAGAACGCGTGATTTCATCTACATGTGCCCGACATGAATTTAGCCCACTGTTGAACAATCACTTTTTGACATATACAGAAGCAGTGCCGATTTAAGCTCATTTCGGACGCTGGGCGCAGAAGATTTACAGGTCACTTGGGGTCGAAACTTATAACCGGAAATTTTGGTTAAGACCAGCTTCTCTGGGCCCTTCCGAGCTCCGGAACCCTGGGTGCCCATCACAAGCACCCAAAGGATAAGCCAGCACTGTACAGAAGATCATTCACACTTTGTAAAAACGATTTTTAATTTTTTTTTTTTTTTTTTTTTTTTTTTTTTTTTTTTTTGGATTTTGAAGTAAAAATTTGGCAACTTCAGGATAATCGTCTGCTAATGTTTTCTTTCGATTGGAATGTAAAATAAAAGATTTATTTTGAAAATGGCTCCTAAAATTGATAGATGACTCGAAGGTTATGTAACAGCGCTTTCCAAGGAGAAATAATCGTATCAACAAATTATAAAGTGGTGTGATAAATCTCAGTTATTGCATTTCAAAAAAAGATATTTATAGTATATTAAATCTGAAAGGGAAAAAGGACGTAAAGCTGAAAATAAAAATGAAAATCTAACCATGAATCCTCATCAGAAAACTGTTCGAATGCAGGTCACTGTCAAGAAACTGGAGTCTCTGACGCTAAAAGAAAATAAGCCGATTCAAAGATGCATTGCATCGAAACTAAGAATCGACACTGAAAGGAAAACCATTCACAAAGATGTAAAGCTAAATAAGATGTTTAAAGCTAAGGTTCATCTGCTTTAGCCAATAAAATATTATTGAAAGAAAAGGGGAATTGTTGAAAAATATGTGAAAAACACCTAGCTGCTGAAAAATGGAAATGTGTGATAGCACTCCATGAGACATGGGTATATTTAAATGACTGTAGTAAAAGAAAATCAATTTTCTATTGCTCAACTGGCGGGAATGAACGTACAAAATGGCTTCGTCAGTGTACAGAAAAATTTCCAAAGAGATTCATTATAGTTGCAGGATTTTGTTACAACGGCAAATTAAAAATAATAAAGCCTCAAGTAAAGCCTAAATCAATTCACTCTGCTATCAGCAGAATATTTTTACAAGCAATCTTTTTAAGAAGAAAATCTAGCTTTATATGGAAAGGACATCGATAAAGTTGACCTTCGTATGGATAAAGCCTTTAGTCACACGTCTAAATCATCTGCCACTTATTTAGCCAAGAAAAAGCATCAGAAACAGAAATAAAGTGCATCCATTTGATGAAATACCTGAAAAATCATCTGAAGCTTCTCCAATTGGACATTTGTGCTTTCAGTTTATTAAAACGAGTCTTAGGTACCCATGAACACTGAATGGACTTTGGAAAACGTTTCAAGAGGAATTAAGTAAAATTGGCATGGCAGTACTAAGAAAAGTTTACTTTCATAGAAAATTCGAACCAGATCTATTGTCAAAAATCATGGCTTTCAAATAGAAGCAAATTGTCTCAAAAATTGCGCCATTTGTAGATAAAAATTAACTATCAAAATCATTTCCATAAAGTGCGAAAGAACTTCTGTATAACACTGAAACCGGAAAACAACAAAAACATTTTTAATACATTATGCAACAAAATTATTTTTTTTAATCACGAATATTCTTTTAGATTTATTTGTGCACTACACAGGCACTCTTATCCATCGTCTCCTAATTATAAACTTGGTGTATTTTCTCTCTCTCTCTCTCTCTCTCTCTTGTTTCAAAATAATTTCCAATAGTTTTATTCTGATAATTTACATGGTTATCACAAAATTATAAATAGCACTAACAAATATCTCCGAAAATCATTTGTAATAGTTTTCAATCCTTAAGATACACAATTTGTAACGTTAAGAAGACTTTATACCCATTTTCTTACAATGTTGTAATTGACGATAAACATGTTGATTAATTGGACCATTAAAATTAGACCTATAAAAAATTTGTGAATTGCTTAGTAAATTATTTCGCGTGTTTGGCTTTTCACTTAAAATACTTTGATCTTATATTTTTCTGTACATTCTGTACTCTTTCCCAGAGCTGTATCTAACGAGCTCTATTGAAAATACGATACCATTAGTTATTTCCTATTCGCAATTTATATTCCATGTTATCGCGAGATCCAGTGAAGTAAAACATGTTTTTCTCAGGGTTTTTTTTAGCGATAAATGAATAAGGCGTCGTTTCGGTAATGGAGGATCTTTCTCAATCAGCTTTGATCTTGCTTTTTAACTATATAAGAATGCAAAAACTTACTTCGTAAACAAGACAGTAAATGAAATTTAGATAATTTTTTTCCTTTTATTTCTTTAATTAAAAAAATCTTTAGTTACCCCATAAACAATCTAATTTGCTATATTTTCTAATTTACCATGCTCAGAAAATTACACAGAAAACAATTAGATTTTTTAATGAAAAAAAACAGATTTTATTAATATAATATCATTGAAATTTTTGTACTTCTTAAAAACAGGTAATCTAAAAAAAGAAACATTTCTTTTTAGTTACTGTTTATTAATTAATTGCAATTAATATAAATATGTGTTTATATTAATTATGACATTATGACATTATTTATGACAAATCACAATATTAAAGGCTAAATAGAAAGCGATTTTCCCTGCAATTTTCATTTTCCTTTCTGTATAGGGTGTTGGACTATTATTTGTGTTTTTTTTAGTATTTATCACTATTTTGCAACTTAAGGTATCCGACTACGTTCGGAACCGTAATTTGGCAAAAGCGTATAAATGGATAATATTTATGATATTTAGTGTCACTTAGATTAGAAAATATATATAAAATTGTTTTAAGAATAGTATTAGATACAATAAAAAATTGCTTAAGTACAATATTTTGGCAAAAAATGAACATAGAAGGACCCATTTTCAAAATATTTTCCTTTTGTGAATAATGCTTCTATTATAATAATATTTTGCCTGTATATAGCTCAGGCCTCTGTACAGAGGCTCAACTAAATGTTTTGAAATATATAGCTTAGAAGTGGGTTTATATCCATGTTTTACGACAACCAAGAGGAGAAATTTTAAGAAAAAAACGCCGATAATTATTTAAAATGGTTGTAACTCTGAAAATAATGTGAGTTTTTCAAGAATCATAGTTGAGCCTCTGTACAGAGGTCTGAGCTATATACAGGCAAAATATTTTGATAATAGAAGCATTTTTCACAAAAGGAGAACATTTTGAAAAAATGTTATTCTAAGTTAATTTTCAGCCGAAATATTGTATTTAAATAAAAAAAAAAATTGTCAAAATGTCCTTAAAACAATTTTGTACATGTATTTTAATCTAAGTGACACTAAATATCATTAAAATTATCCATTTATGCGCCTTTTTAAAATCACGGTTCCGAACGTAGTCGGATACTTTACAGAATTTTTAAATATAATGATTCGCAATTTATGTTTATCTGGAATTAGCACATAATAATGGATTTTAAAAGAAATAAAACACAAATATATTTTAATTTTTTAAGATTTCATTTCTTAATTCGTTTCCAATGTTAAGTATAGAACTCTTCAGCGTAAGATATATGTACTTATTTTCATAAGAAAATATTTCATACCTTTAAAATACATAACATTATTATGAAAAATTTAAATAGGATGAAAATAATTCTTTTGAAAAGAACTCAAATTTTTTTTTTGCATTTGATTACAAATGAATGCTACAAGTTGGAAGGCAATTGTATGATGCACACAAAAACAACAGTTTTTCTTTAAATATTTATAGATATCCAGTATTATAAGATAGAGAAATATGTAGAGAGCAGGGGTTTTAATAATATCAATCTACAGAGATTGAATAATAAGCAAGTAATATAAAAACAAATTTTAAGTCAATTCTTACTTTGATAAACTAAGAAAATTTTATTTTAGTTACTCTTTATTAAATAATTACAATCAATATGAATATGCACATACATATGACAGAATTGCAATATTAAGTGACAAAATAGAAAGCGATTTTCGTTTTTCGTTTCTATATATGGTGTTGGAAATTATTATAGGTTACTATATTCATTCATTAAATTTAATTATTCCAATAAAATGGTATTGTCACTAACCACTATACCGGTCGCCCATCCATAACTGTGCTACATCCGTCCCTGCCGTAGGGGCTGGGTTGGAATCATGTATGTTTGTAAATGTATAGTGCCTTCGCGGCAGGGGGGTACTCTAAATAGCCGTCGAGCCGCAAGTTCTCTCGTGAGGTTAGTGGAAGAGGAAGAGGTGGGAGGCCCTTGATTATCCCCAGGATGTTCTCCCTCAAAATAGAGGTGGAACCAAGCAAAATCATACTGTCACCTGCATGGGGCTCAAATCTAAGGTTAATGACAGGCGTAAAATTCTGGCCCTTCACCATGATGAATTTCGTGGACCTTGATCTGATGTTACTGTCGATCAGGTGGCATAAGTAACAATAAAAAATAGTACAGTAAAAGGAAATTACGTTTTTAAAAATTAGACCACCCCATGTGGGATTCGAACCCACGACCTTTGGTTTAGAAGTCCAACGCACACTATCCATTGCGCTACAGGGACGAAGCGAGCGATTTTCCTTTTTACATAAGGTGTTGGACTATTATTGTGTGTGTTTGTGTGTGTGTGTTACTTTAACGTTTGATCTTATTTGTGTGCTGAAAGGTTGACAGTTAATTTAACTTCGCGGTAGTCTCAATTGTAATGAATGAGATAAAAAGAGTGTTTCTTGGTGTTGAAATCCTCTTCTTTTATGATCGCTTAAATATATGTTTTCCTGAGCCATAAAATATGTTTTCCTGAGCCATATATTTTTCATTACATCTTCAAGTATTAAATTAAACACCCAATTATTTCTCCAAACAGACCCCTTCTAATCCCCAATCATTATTTTTTATAGTCCATATATCAGCATTAACTTTCAAGTATAACTCATAAACTAAGAGATGCTTAGCACATCTGGGCATAAGTGGTAAGGCTACTTATAATTCACTTTGGCGTCGTTTTCTCAGTGACAGAACATGTAGATTGCTCGCTGAATAAAAGCTGTTTCTCGCTGAATAAAAGCTTGGTTTTGACTTGAAACATTACATATATATATATAGGGAGAGTGTGAACTAATGGCAGGAATTGAAAAAAGATTTAAAAATTATTAGTTTTCCAGGAAATTGTTGATGTGATTTCTGCAAAGTTTTATCTGAACTTAAGAAAGTGGTAGATTAATATAAATAATTTTTCCATAAATCTGAACGCATTGAAACTAGCGGCACTTGCTCATTATGCCGTCGACCGATTTCGTCAATCAACAAAATGTCGCCAAATGCCTTGATTCGTAGCCTACAGTGGAAAACCGTTCCCGCGCATGTTCAATCGCAATAATTTGTCCTCGTATGTTCGATAATAATACTCTTTTTATAGGGTGTATCATTTTTGCACTTGTACAAACACAATAAACTTCATCGTACATGCCCGAAAATAATAACATTGTTAATATTTTGTAAATTCTTCTGGTTTGCTATGAAAAATGATTGAAATCTAGGACCTATTTTCTACTGAAGCAAATCCAGTGGAGAGTTTCAAAAAATATGTTCTAAAGCAGAGGTCTTCAAATTGTGTTCCACAGAACCCTGGGGTTCCACAAGGCACACCCAGAGGTACCACGAGTCACAATAAAAAAATTGAGAAGCGATAAATATGTATGTGTAAAATGGATTCCCGCTCTCTATGAAGTTTCTATAGTTACAAGTATCTAAAGTTCATCCTCTATTCATTAAATCTGAAAATTTATTCATATATATTAACTTTGTTCTGCAACATTTTTAAACTTTATGATATAATATTATAAAACGTTTTATCGAACTAGATTGTGAATATTCTATTGTTTACCATCTCGGGTTCCACAAGATAATTCTATACTCGTTAGTAAGCACAATGTAGTAGTATTGTATTATACTTAATACGTTCCCACTTTTATCTTTAGAAATTTGGCAAAAATCATTCTGTTTTAGTCTTATTTGAAATTTGGATGAAGCGGCAAGTATGGAGGAATGACTTTATTCCAAAGTAACACCCCGAAAATGATGTAATTGATCCTGCAGCGACACTTGCTTGGTTCTAGAAACATTTTAATGACCTCAATTCAGGTGACTTCATAGTCACATGATAATAATAACCACGAGAATTTAGCCAATCAGTTCAAAAACTCATGTGACGTCATAGTCACACGATAAAAACAATCATGTGTTTCCAGCTAATCAGCTCATGCGCTTAGTTGTTGTAAGCTTTTGATCTTTTCAGAAACTTTCTCTTAAAAAGTACAAAGTTGTCAACAACAATAACGCACAAAGGTAATCAAAATGAGTTTTACTTAAAAGTATATGCATAAAATAAGATTTTTTTAAATTTTAAAGTCTTTTGAAGAATTTTTTTTCATAACATTTGAACACAACTACCCAAATATAAAATTTGAAATTTTATCTATGTTTTACAGATAGAACAACAATAACAATTGGTTTGATATCTGCTTTGAATTCAATGGAGAACACGTGTTTGTCTTTATCATGTGATCGTCATGAATTGAGCCCATTGATTGATTATTTATTATAGTCACATTTAAAAGCAACACGTGGGCACACACACACACAAAACCAAAAAAAATTCAAATTCATACTCATATTTCTGCTGAAACTTATTATAGTTTAAAAGAACGATACCAAAACAAAACAAAAAAAATAAGAAAAAAATCGTTTCCGGCAAGAGTTAAGTGTGGACATAAAATTAATACTATCATTTCCACTAATGTCAATTTATTTTCTGATCCCTTTATACATCTACATCCATTTGACCTTATTTTGTTTGTATACAATATTTGTACATTAAAGACACATTATTTTGAAGGATAAATACATTTTACAGGAATGAGGCCATGTGGTATGTGAATAAATCTAATTTTATTTAAATTAGCATTAACCCCAAAACACACTAGCATTCTCTGAGACAGCCATTACACTTGAGCAGCAGTAACATTGAAAAGTAAAATTTACTATTTAGTTTATTTTCTATTAAAATTTAAAGAACAATAAATGGTTTAATTCGTAATTGAAAAATTCTTCTTTTGTTTATAAAAAACACTGGCATAATTATTCTAATAAGTTAAAATTAAGATGCATTCAAGCAATTAAAATAGTGTAATAATAGTATTAACTAATAAAAATAACTAAGTTTACAATAACAAGACTCAAATGTTTATTTTTAATTTCTAATATTGAACTGCTAGGTAGGAATACATTCACTTAATTGTTTTTTTCTACGATTTACTTAATTAAAATATTTATTAGTTGAAAATTTATGTATAATTAATGATGCAAGGATTTAATGAGCAGAATGCATACAATCAAATTAAAAAAAAATATTCATAAATCTAAATATTAATAGTTATTTTTATATGCCTCTCAAGGTTATTCTTATTAAGTATATTTAAAAAATGTTGAGCTGCAAATAAATAAATGTGCTAGCTTTTCTTCCATAGTATTATTTAATAACTCGATGACTAAAATTACAATAATTAAAGTGTACAAATATTGGATGATCAAAAGTATATTTTTGGAATCTAAAATAATAAAAAGAATTCCTAGTTTTAAAAGCTTTAAGGGGACTTGGCACCCTTTGAGCAAACTTCTTTATTTACGCATTTAAAAATTATATTTTAACATTTTATACAATGTTTCTATTCAAGAAAATGTTACCAGATGAAAATTTTCATATATTATTCACACAATTTTAAAAATTTAAATTTTTTGAAGAAAACTGGGAAAATTTTAAAATCTTACTCCTTTTGTAAAAATTAATTTTTTGACCTGAAATTTTTTTATAATATTCTTATGGGTGTTCTTAACAACTTTAGGGATCGATTTTAGAATAACTACATTCGTTTTCGAGGGAAAAAAATAAAATGTTGATATACAGGCTAAAAATCAACGAAAAAGCCAACGTTTTATATTTTATTTTTTTTTTAAAAAAAAGTATTCAGTTTATAGAAAAACGGATCCCTAATTTTATTACATGCATTATTTTTAACACGCAGGAAAAAATTGAAGTGATTGGTAAATAATTGTCGAAGGAGTAGCATTTTGAATGCACTAAGGTTTCGAAAAACACAAACTGAGAAAAACCATTTTAATGTTTATAATTCTGAAAAAATAATTATTATAAGCTTAATTAAACTTAAAATACCACTTTAAGATATTACTTATACGTTTTTCTTTAAAATAATTGCATTTTCATATGTTTTCAACCCACACATTTTTATAAATGATCAACTTTTAGAGAGTACTAATTGCACAAGAAAACTCAAGAAAAACTTTTCTTGAAAAAAATTTTTTTTTCTGTCACGACAGAAATTTCAGCTGTTTTTCTTCTTATAATATTAAAGTATTACATTTGTATGAAAAATATATCAGGAATAAGAACTGAAATTATATAAAATTATTAATATAAAATGCCTTAATTTAAAAATTTTGCATGCACACATTTCACAAGGAAAAAAAATTACATTATTGTATTGCCTCGGAAATATTCTGCTTTTAATACTACACATTCTTTTTTATAGTTATTATTTCTATTTATAAAATAGATTTTTTTATCATAACGCATTTTTTAGCTTTTTTTTCTGAAAAGGGGGTGTGGCTGAATTGCCTAATTTGTTTTCAAATGAAGTTTTATTCAATTTCTAACTTTCCGACATGCACAAGTGATATATCAATCGAAAGATAATAATGCAAAGAATAAGATTAAATGAAAATAAAAAAAACGATAGGTTTGTGATTTTTAGGGTACCAAGTCCTCTTAAAGAGTAAAAATACCCTAATTCTATTGATAAATATCAGAGTTTTGTTGCTTATATTTCCATCTATATGTCTCCCTACAATATTTCTTATAAGTCCATAAATAAAGTTACCTTATTTCCATTTTCACAGAAATATCGCTGCATGATTATACCAGGAATAAATCAATTCCTGGGTTATATGTACCATATAATGAGGTTTAATGAGTCTGGAAATTTCAATAACAAGTCCATCTTATTTATTTAAATTTATATACTCCCCATGTTTTTGCCAATACATTAATAGAACAATGTAACGAATGGTAAAAAGATGGTACTAGAGCGCCTTCATCTGGTCGTATGAATACTTACAAAGTCAGCCTGCCACCTCGGTGGAGGGCGGACGTGCCATTGTCCCCCCGTGCAAACCACTTAGAATTTGTATTGTATAAATTGTTTTTATGTCTTTGTAACCGTGCTCAATCAGAATGTGTACCAATTAAAATCATTTGAGCTAGCTGCCGGTGTTTGTTTTTTTTTTTTGAGTGCAGGTTACAACAATAAAAATATTCATTTATAAAAATTCTTTTTTAAAAAAAAGGAGTGAAATTTCTCTCTATACATCACTGTTATGAAATTTCTGCAAAATTATATTTCTTATGATTGAACTAAAATTTTAAATATATATATATATATATATATATATTGAAATTCAAATATACATGTTTTATTCAAATCACATGTTTTATAACAAGCTGTTAAGCGAAATAAACTTAAATCAGGATTTAAAATATTTCAAAAAATTTATGTTTTAAAATATATGGGTTTTTTTTTTATTAGATGATTGGAAAAAATTTTGAACTACTAAAATGAATACAAATAATCATTTTATCGAAATATTATGACAGAGAGAGAATTAGAAAATATATATATATTTATTTCAATAATCTTATTATTCAAAAAAAATAATATTCAAAGCATTAACATAAAAACACAGGAAATAATACTTTTAACGTTTACTAAACGGGAAGATTTGCAAAAATATATATATATTTCGTTCAAATTTAATTATTTTAATAACTAACGGGATTTTCGAATGTTTTCTAATCTGTTTCTTAAAATGACTTACAAAGTGTACCAAATTCAAAAATCAGTTTTATTCCTACGTATATTTTCCCCACATAAAATAAAACTGTACTTACGTATTATACCATCAACCAACTACACCAAACAAAAAGTCATCACCATTTCAAAAGATATCGTCAATTGCTATTACCGTTATTACTGTTTTAAAACTTATACGGGTATGTTTTTCCATTATTGGCTGCATATTGCGGCATTTGACGACGTCTTTTGATTCGAAAATATTGGTTGACAGCATAATTCACAAATACCTATTAAAACATAGAGTATAAAACATATGTTTAACAAAAGGATATTTTATTATAAAACCTAAATTCGTGCATTTACTTTCATATTTACTCTAAAAACTATTATAGCTTAGACTAATACGGAAACTAATTAAGGAAAACAGTAAAAAATGATTTTTAAATGTTTGCTGCAATTTTAACCCTCTTACTACCAACTACGAACTATCTCGTAGTAAACGTGTGTGCCAAACCTGCCAGCTACGAAGTATCTCGTAGTGTGTGCTGCTATTTTAGATTTTGATTACATATCCCCATTTGAGTAAAGCAGGGCTTCTCAAACTATGGGGGCGTGTAACTTTAAGATAGGGGCGCGAGCATAAAACAAAAGTTTAAAAAAGATTATTCAAAAAATTATTAATTTATTGAAAGCAAACAAGCAAAATACATTCTGAGATAATAAAAAAATTAAAGATCATTTACACCGATATAATACACTTAAAAATGTATCACTACTGCACGATGTGTATTTTATAACTAATTTAACAATACTAAGTTAAGGATAAGTTTTATAATTACCTGTGATCCCACAGGCTTGTCATATATAAAATTACACGCAAAAATTAATATTTATCTTGGTAATTTGTACGGTTTACAATTAATCCCTGACCTGCTGATTAAAAGTTACGCGATTCGCTCCCCGATGCCACCGTTCTGCACGTATGCACACGCATTTGGTGCATTGGGGGAAGAGAAAGAGAATAAATAAGCAAATCTTCTGAAATAAGTAAATCCTTCGCAAACACTGTCAATGTCCTTTTTATTGCATTCTAAAGCCTTCTGAATAATTTTATAGATAGCAGTGAACAGAAAAGATCGTATTTCAGAAAGACGTATATATACGTACCGGGCAATTAACTCACTGGCTGAGCGAAACGTTTTTATACGCCGGTGACACTTATGCGGTTAAAGTCGTATTGTAGCTTTATCATCAAAGTAGCGTGTTATCGAATTCAATACATTGTTATTGAATGGAGGGGGCACGATGAAAAGTATGATTGAATATTGGGTCGCAAGTATTGAACGTTTGAGAAGCACTAGAGTAAGGAATTATTGCAAAGGAGGAAAGAAAATTTTATATAGAGCAAAAAAAACATATAAATTATGGTTTTTATTAATAAAATTATAGATTTGTTTATTAGATTATAACACAATAATTCCATAAATATAAATGTATTTTAAAAATTTAAAAAGTACTGTTATTGTTGCTGTGTATGATGAGTTTTAAAGCAAGTATGTTTGCAAAGTGTGCTGGGTTGTTGGGGCACACTGGACAAAAATACCTAATCTCTTTACATGGTTTTTTCCCTTGATTTGTATACATTCGACTCGGTCTTTCATCCCTACTGCAGTGGGTCGATAAATGAGTAGCAGGAGCTTTCTTGGGGACTTAAACACTGGAAGTCTTGCTTCAGACTGACCCCCTGGTAGGGAGATCTGCTCATGCACCTCAGCGCCCAATGGTCACGTATACTGGGTTGAGCACAGTAGGCCCTGGTCCACATGGGCTGTTGTGCCACTGAGTTTGAGTTTGTATACATTCGATATGGCTTTGTAGGCGTTTTTTTTCTGCGGGAGGAAGGTGCTCTAAGTAATGAAAATTAGTTGTATTTGCATTATAATAGCTTCTTTCTCTTGCATTGCTGCCGTCACCATCAAATAAATGCATAATAACTGATCCCCTAAATTGACGCATCCTCATCTTTATATTCCCTCGATTCCTTTGGTTATGGAACGTATACGCGTTCTGCTGGAGGATTTCGAAATAGGGTAGAGCGATTTTCTTGAACCAACAGATGGTTTTCTTGAGGTCTGCCAATTATTACTTATTAGTCGATTTTTATTACTTTACAACTCTATAATTACCATTGCTTTATAGGATTTTCCCAATGAAGATCATTACATATCTGTACGAAAATGTGACATAAAATTACACAGCTAACTGCCGCTAGATGAAATTAGGTGACGAGCTTATAAAATCAAACAAAAAGAAAAAAATCTTTGTATATGAAGATTTTTACCGAAAAAAACACTACAATTTTTAACTCATAAGTAGCACTCAGCACAAAAATCTTATTTAGTAACGCCCCCCACAAGTTATCTCGTTGTGTGCGTTTTTTTAATACAAATGTACTGTACATGTCTTTACAATATTATATCAGTAAGTTAATATTATTATATTTTGTAAAAAATTTCCTGTTTTCTTTCAAATAAAACCTTGTCACCCAAAGCGATGTGCTTTAAATTTGCCTGGCATTGAATGGGTTAAACTATGCCTTTGTTCCTAGGATATCTATCATTTCTAAGGTTGCTGGCCCGGTATTAAAATAAATAATTCCGGTATTTAATTTTTGTCTAATTATATTTTAAAATTTATATATATATATATATATATATATATATATATATATATATATATATATATAAAGGGTGTTTTTTAGAGGTATAGAACTTTAAATTGCAATAAAACAACGATGCATTATCCGATTGACATGAATTTTTTTTTATTCGAAAGATAATCTTGTGGCATTACATTTTAAATATGATTTCTGGCATATGACTGCCACGGCTGGCTTGGATGTAGTCCAATCTGGACGTCCAATTTTCGATGACTTTTTCCAACATTTGTGGCCGTATATCGGCAATAACACGGCGAATGTTGTCTTCCAAATGGTCAAGCGTTCGTGGCTTATCCGCATAGACCAATGACTTTACATAGCCCCACAGAAAATAGTCTAGCGGTGTTAAATCACAAGATCTCGGAGGCCAATTCACAGGTCGAAAACGTGAAATTAGGCGGTCACCAAACGTGTCTTTCAATAAATAGATTGTGGCACGAGCTGTGTGACATGTTGCGCCGTCTTGTTGGAACCACAGCTCCTGGACAACATGATTGTTCAATTCAGGAATGAAAAAGTTAGCAATCATGGCTCTATACCGATCACCATTGACTGTAACGTTGTGGCCTTCATCGTTTTTGAAGAAAGATTCCACCAGCCCATAAAGCGCACCAAACAGTCAGTTTTTGTGGATGTAACGGTGTTTCGACATACATTTGTGGATTAGCTTCACTCCAAATGCGGCAGTTTTGTTTGTTGACGTAGCCATTCAACCAGAAGTGCGCTTCATCGCTAAACAAAATTCGCTTATGAAAATCGGGAACAACGGCAATCTCGTTTTGGGCCCACTCGACGAATCTACGCCTTGCTTGATGATTGTTTGGATGAATTGCCAAACCAAACTGAGAATAAATCACTTGACAGCTGTTAAATCGGTCGCCATCTTGGAAAGTAATGCCAACTTAAACTTCTATACCTGGAAAAAAAACATTCTTTATATATATATATATATATATATATATATATATATACAGTGATTTTCACTGGAAAAGATCAAATAATTTTTAGAAATTCAACTGGATCTTCTATTTCAAATGAGGTTACACTTGAAAATGATTCACATTCTGATTTAGTAACTGAATCAATTTGTATCCCAAAACAATCAAGTGTTGCAGATGAACTAGATAAAGTTATCAAAGAGGAATATGCACCAAATCAACCTATAAAATTTGAGACACTGACATTAAAAATTCAAAAAGAAAAGTCTTTATTTGAAAATGGAGGAAGGCGTGGTGACTACCTGGAAAGAACATACTCCTGTTTAATGACGATAAACATACTAGTGTAGGGTCTGAACAAGAGCATTTTCTACGACATGACAATTTGTAAAAAACATAAGAAGACGTTTGAACGATGAAACGCTGGATGATCTCTGTTCTTTAAACGTTTATTTACAGAAACACAAGAAATGAAGAAATGTTTTTTTTTAATTTCATTAGTTCTAATTTTCACTAGTTTTAGAAGATGAATTGTTTTGATTTATTTCAACAAACAATATTATTAAAACAATTTGTAAAATTTGATTTCAGTTTTATTATGTAACTTCAACTATGCTCATGTGTAAGAATTTTTCATAAATAGTTCAATCCTAATCTCAAAATTTGGACAATGTAATCCTGAAATCCGTGATTGAAAATATTACACGGGATTGCGAAACCTAGTCTTTTCTGTGAGAGCTAGAAATTGTGATAAGTATGTGAAGGATTAGACCCTCTCTCTTGCCCGCCTAGAGATGTGGAAGGAAGGGAAGAAACGCTAGCTATAATCAGAAACAATCTATTTATTGATCTCTCAAAATAGCAACACAGATTCAACTAATTTCAACGGGAAGAGATGTTCTCAACATGAACAAAATGTGGAATAATAACAAGATACACACATTACAAGGAAGACTATCAATATCGATTCCCTTATTACCGTATCAAAAATCTGCTATCCCACTTAATTTAATACTAATTCAACTATAGTGAACAATCGCCACTTTATTTCTCTACTCTATCAAACATTTGAAATACTCAATAAAATGTTATAATACCTATACAGTTGCAATCTATTCGATTTCATTACGACCTCTCTCCTTCTCCTCATTGGTAGCTAGAAAACTTCGACTACATATAGTAGACTAGCGTTTCTCAAACTGTGGGGTGCGCCCCCCTTGAGGGGCGTGATAACTCTACAAGGGGGGTGCGAGCATATTGAAAAGTTGAAAACTAAAGATTATTCAAAACATTATTAATTTACATAAAGTAAGCAGACAAAATTCTTTCTGACATAATAAAATATAAAATACCCATTTACACTGATATAATACACTTAAAAGTGTCTGTACTGTACAATTTATTTTATTATTAATTTAACAATACTAAGTTAAGAACAAGTTTGATAATTATTAGTGACCCCATGGGCTTGTATTCACACTTATCTTGATGATTTGTACGGTTTATAATCAATTCCTTAACTGTCGATTAAAAGTTACGTGGTTTGGTCCCCAATGCCACGGTTTTCCACGTAGACGCGCGTATTTTGATGTTTTATTGAGAGGGGGGAGGAGAAAAGGAATAAATAAGCAAAATCCTTTTCAAAGACTGTCAAGGTTCTTTTATTGTATTCCAAAACCTTAGGAATAATTTTATGGATAGCAGTGCACAGAAAAGATCGTACTTCAGAAAGACGTATATATACGTCCAGAAGATTAATGTTTTGACTGAGCGAGACGTTTATATACGTCAGTGGCACATAGGAGGTTAAAGTCGTACAACACACACTAGATATTTAGTGTCAAAGTATAATATTATTGAATTCAATACAATGTTATTGTATGGAGGGGGCACGCTGAAAATGATGATTGAATGTTGGGTCACGAGTATTGAACGTTTAAGAAACACCGTAGTAGACTTAATTTGAATATTACGGTTTTTCTTCTTCAAAAGGTTGGTTGTGAATAAAAGCGAATTGATAGCCCAAAGATTTCCCAAGAAGATTAAAAGAAGGTACGCGGATAGATCAGTCACAAGTATATTTGTTGCATTTTAGTATACTTTGTAAACTTATATATTTTTAATATGTGTATACGGTTTTTTATTTCAGGTACCGTTTTTTTTCTCTCAATAAAGTCTAGTGATTTCTAATTAGAATGACAAATTTTCCTGTATAAAAATGAATTGTCTCAACTGTTTTAACTAATGAGACATTTCAGATTTTTTAAAAATTCTCTGATTTTGATATTCTGTACATCGGAAAATGCATTTACAATGAATTAACAATATCCACATAATTTAAATACAAAATAAATGTATATGATTATTTCTTATGCGTACCTTTTATTTTTCTTAAAAATCTTGAATTAGATTTTTCATTACATTGAATAGCTATGTATTGTTTTTAAATTAGTTTGTTATCTAAGTAGTCCTATCATTAAGGTTTTAATGCATTGAAAAATATTCCTATAGATTTCAATAGATTTAAAAAAGAGGCGATTTGAATTTCCAAAAAGGAAATATATTTATCTTTTTCTACCTCCCTTCTGAATAGCTCCTTTCAACCCATTTTTAATACATCATCAATCAACAAAAGATACACACTTATACCAAATTTCAAGTCTGTAGGTCTAATAACTCGAAAACGGAATTTTTTTTATTTGTATCGCTCCCGCCACCCCGTCAACCCTCTTTTCCAAACCGAT
The DNA here is from genome assembly GCA_019973935.1 of Trichonephila clavipes. Classification (NCBI taxonomy): domain Eukaryota; kingdom Metazoa; phylum Arthropoda; class Arachnida; order Araneae; family Nephilidae; genus Trichonephila; species Trichonephila clavipes. The sequence goes on along the minus strand of BMAU01004852.1, from coordinate 595,747 downwards.
TTTCTCAAAACACATTCTTAGTGGATCTCTACTCAAGGAAACAAACACATTTCCCAAATTTAAAGTCTGTATTGTTTTAATTGCCCCCTTCACCCTCATCAATCCCCTCGTGGGAGTCAATTTTTTTCAAAATCCTTTCATATCGGATCTCTACTGAATAAAATACACGTATATGCTCAGTATCTTATAGTTAAAATCAGGAATTTTTCTTATAACACCCCCAAATCCCCTTTGGTAATCTATTTTCGAAAAACGTATTAGTGGATCTCTACTCAAAAAAGAAATACAGGGTCTGTTCTGAAAGTAGTAGGACTCATTTTTTCCTGAGGGAACTGGCGGACGAGAGGCGATGTTCGCACGCACGATCGGTGGAGGGGGATATTAGAAATGCTGGAAACAATTGGCAGTTGGCTTTCGACCGTTGAAGACAGCAGATCGCTTGTACTGTGAACCCCAGTCGAAATTCTTCGTCACGGAGAATCATGGAGCGTTTTCTGGAGCAGCGATACGCCATCAAATTTTGTGAAAGGCTTGGTTAAACGGGCAAAGATACTCACATGATTAAAGAGGATTACGGTGATGCTGCCATGGGTAGATCGGATGTTTTTGAGTGGCACAAGCTGTTCCGTGATGGTAGGGAAAGAGTGGAAGATGACGACCACTCCGGACGCACTTCGACCAACAAGACCAACCAAAAAGTGTCACGAGGGAAACGTTTACTGAACAGTGATCGTAGGATGAGTATCAGAATGATTGCTGATGAGTTGAGCATTCCTCAAACGATCGTGACACAAAGTTTAGCCATGAGGAAAGTGTGCACGAAGTTTGTGCCGCGAGTGTTGTCACAAGAGCAAAATGCTAACCGGAAGGCGATATGCCAGGATCTTCTTCTTCGTGTAAATGAAGACTTCAAATTTTTGGACAATGTGGTGACCGATGACCAGACGTGGGTGTTTGAATTCGACCTGGAAAGCAAGCGACTGGGCTCAGAATGTGACACACCTCTTCTTCTCCACGCCCCAAGAAAGCACAAATGAACAAATCCAATGCTCATTTGCTTTTTTGATCGGCATGGAATCATTCACAAAGAGTTCGTACCACCCGCACAAACAGTGAAAGCACTTTTTTACGTAGAAGTCCTCACAAGACTTTGAAAACGCATTATTCGTGTCTGCTCAGCCGTCGCTAAAAATCGGCGGCTGCACCATGACAACGCAACAAGCCACCCAGTGTTCTTCACAGTAGAGCATCTTGCCCAGTACAATGTAGCGACGCTGCCTCATTCCCCTACAGCCCCGACTTGACCCCACCAGACGTTTTTCTGTTCCCAAGAATAAAATAGACGCCCAAGGGGAAGCATCACAAATCGGTAGAGGTGGTGTAACAGACCGTGACAAGTGAGCTAAACATCACTCCGGTCCAGGCCTTCCTGGAGGCGTACGAAAACTGGAAGACTCGTTGGTAGAAGTGTAGAGGTGCTGTAGGATTCTACTTTGAAAAATTGTACTATTGTCGTGAATAAAATGTGTTTTAAAATATGAGTCCTACTACTTTTAGAACACACCCTGTATGCCTGACCAATTTCAGATCCGGAGATATCGTGGTGAGTGAGTGTGTGAGTCATTTTACTTCTTTATATATATACTGTACTTATTCGAATCTAAGCCCCATCCCAAATTCTCAACACGTTTTTATGAAAAAATAAGGAATGGTGTAAATTGGTTTATTAATATTTGATATTCATGAAATTTTTTAAAGAGTTAACTTTGTGACGAATCTGTACGGAACCTTTCAACTAATCTTCTTAGACGTCTTTCTGGGGAATATAAATTCGCGTTTATTTCCAATCAACTCCAAAAAGAAAGTTTGGGATATGTAAATGAGATAAGGTATTTAAGTCGAGTGTTGCGAGATAGCAAGAGAGATGATGATAGGCTATTGAGCCAGTAACGTTAAACGCTTTACTAGAAGATTCAAAGAGATTAGATTCGTGAAGACGTCGTCCTGCTAGACGTACCAGAAAGCTGATATAAGCCAGCGGTAAATATAATTCACGTAAGCTTAAAGTAAGCGTCAGTTTGAGCTACTTAGTTAAAGTTAATGACAGTTAAGAATTCGAAGACGTGTGTTTCTCGGATCTCCTATTTCGGTAAACCTTACTTGAGTTGAGCTAGATTAGTAATCAATCATATTCTTAGTAATTTAATTTAATATAAAGGCAAATCCCTTTAGATAACGTAACATATTTACATTATTTGTTATCAGAGATTTTTGAGGAAATTATAACAAAAATAAATAATATTATTATTCGAAATGGCTTTTAGTGGTTCTTTGCCTCAAATTAATCTTGGTGTTCAAGATGTGACCCAAGGGGGTCATCACAACTTATTTTACTTATCGATTGGTCATAGTAGCCTAGAGGTCAAGGTCACGGACTGCGTGTGATTTCGAGCCCATTACCACTGAAAACACACCCTGCAGAGAGGATCAATGCACTTTAAATATGGCAAGGCTCAAACGTCCAGCCGTTGGTGTGGTACGGAAGTTAGGAGAGGTGAGTACCAGTTCAGGTGTCATCTTCTTCACTGGACCATGGTTCAAAAATGCAAAGTCTGTCGCCAACAGCCCTTATGTAGCTTAATAGTGAGGCGTAAATTCACACTCATTCATCATGTTCGATTTTCCCCATCCAACGAATTTCCCGCCATCGAATCTCTAAGCCACATCCGATTACACTAAGCAACACCAAAAATGTTTCGGGCTCAAAAATAATTTATGATGAAATACTTTGGCCTACTAAACATGAAAATCACCATAAAAACTTCACATTAGATCTTGTTTCCAAGAATCAGAACTCCTCCTCATTCATAAATAGTTTTATTTTCACTCATCTGTACTTTCTGTGTATAATATTCGCGATGTTCATTTAAGTGGGGTAAATGGAAGCACTTGCCTCAGAATCGATTTTTAACTTCTACGAAAGGCGTGTAACAGCGCCACCTCTGTAGGTGTGTTTTGGGTGTAACGTGGAGCATCAGTAAAACAAAGAACAGACAATAGGGCACGATTCAAGTAACGATTCCCCACAATCTAAATCAAGCAGATTCGAGTGACCTCGTTAGAGATCTTAACATGCCGAAACAGAAGGCAGAACTTCTGTCATCCAGACTGCAGCAATGGAATCTACTCCTACCAGCCGTTAAGGTTACAGATTACAGGACTCGTGAAAAGAATCTTCTTCATTTCTTTGATAAGAAAGAAAATGTGGTTGTATGGATTGATGTCAACAGAATATTCAACAGGGTGGCTACAAAATAGTTAGGTAAATATAATAATTTATTACATGTATTTTACAGGATAAAAATTAAAGTACATATTGTTGTAAGATAAGGAAATAGTCCAAGTTTACCATTAACACAAATGTCTGATGTGGCTTCCTTTCATTTCTACGCAAATGTCCCATCGTTAAGCAGTTCTTGCCACAGATTTGTCAGCATGCTTTCGTTGATCAAATTAATTGCACCGTAGGTTCTTGATTTTAGTTCCGTATTGAGTGTAGGAAATGACGGAGAGTAGACTAGATCCTTTACAAAACCCCTTAAACTGAAAACTAATGATGATCGTGATCACCACTAAATAACACCTCCACGACCAATCTTAACTGATACTCAGCACTGAGATTAGATGTAACGTCGTTGTTAGAGATAAGACGCGCCATCCTATTGGAAGATATAAACACCTGGCATTTTTACTTTTATGGTTTATGAGAGGTTTTCACCTCTTTCTTGAGCACCTAGATATGTAAGAGGTAGGGAAAAAACACTATCCATGATCCAAACAATCTATTTATTTATCACACAATATAACGACACAAATTCAATTAATAACGGCAAGAGAATGTCTCGGTTCTAACCGCGAAAGTGGAACAAAGACGAAATACACGAAAAGAAACTATCAAACTCGATCCTTACTTTATATAGGATATAATCTATTATCCGATTCAAGCTAATATTAATTTAATCTTAGTGACCAATCGTCACTTTAAATCTAATAAGTATTTATTCACAATAATTCAATAATGATACCTGTCAGCAACAATCTCCCCTGTGTGTGTGTGATTTCTGGTTTATCCCCTCTCCTACTCTCTATTCTAGCTAGAAAACTTCGATCATATATAGTAACTTAATTTGCATATCACGAATTTCTTCTTCCGAAGGGTTAGTTGTGAATAAACGCGAATTGATAGCCCAAAGGTTTCCCAAGAGAATTAGTGGAAAGATCCCGAATAGATACGTCACAGATGGGTATAAGGAAAATCAGTAGCACGTCCAGTTAAATAATTCCTGTAACAGTCTTTTCATTGAAAGAAAAAAGGCCCAAAACATTCGAGGAACTTACTGCATAAAATGCGTTTGCCTGGAGATTATTCTTTTTCGAAATAACGGCAGTAACTGTATAGCTAAAAATTAGTCTTTTTTCTTATGTTTTTATTATTTAAAAGCGAAATAAACGTATAAATTACAAAGCTAAAAATTACTTGTTCTTTTTCTCTTATATTATTATTTATTTATATTCTGTATTTTCGCTAGCGTATTCCTATTTACAGAATTTGTGCGATTTCATTCAATATCTCCGAAATGCTTCCAATAGTACGCCAGTGTCACCAAGGTAGCCAAATAGGTGGCAATAATAAGGTGAAAATATTAACCAAATGGTATAAGGTACCGGTGAAAATATTAACCAAATGCTATAAGGTACCGGTGAAAATATTAACCAACTTTATTACAGTTACATGTTTTGTGGGATATGGAGCAACAAAGGCTATTATCCCCAACCACCTTTATTACGCTCACTTCGTTGTTAGTTTTACCCCAAGCTTCTTCTACCTTTGCTAAGGCAAATCCATCCTCTTATCTTTGCTTTGTAAGATACTACAAAACAAAGTAAAATGCTGAATAATATCTTTTTCTGTATTTAACTTTGAGTATACAATTGAGGAAACAAAGTAAGATATAGACTAACATCAGTATTTGTTGAATGAAGTTTCTGCTTTAAACTTTAAATATCCAATTGTTGTTTTCTCAGTCGATATTCAAAGTTTCATGTCTTTTCATGTTTTTATTGTGTAATAACTCCTATTTCTCTCTCTCATTTTTTTTTCATTTTAAATTTCACCGATTCAAACACTACTTCATTTTGACTGTTTTCCCTTGGTACTTGTTTCCTCCTCTTAGCGTTTCATCTGCTCGTCTTGACGTTTACTTTTATGTTCCTCCTTTATCGCACTATGCAAAAGTTTTAGCAAACAGACTAACAAAATTTTCAGCCAAAATAAAAATTAAAAGTTTTGAAATGAAAATGCTATAACTATCAAATATCCAATGGTAAACAACACATAGGAGAAGTTTGTTTTACAAGTTCAAAGTTTCCCATATAAAGACAAAATTCAATATTTGCATAATGTAGCATCATTGACATACTATCGTCTTCAAGATAACTTTAAAACCTCCAAATAACAATCAAATGATGCGTAAACTTACATAGAATCAACAACGAAAGAAAAGAAGGAAGACGTAAAAGATGAAGAATTCTCTTTGTGAAAATCTAATCACTTTCTCTTGTCCTCTTTTTAATCTCTTTTCAAATCATTGAAAATGGATTTTAACACGCATATTTAGTTGAATGAAACACGATTTTTGTAATGGAAACAATTCTGTAGAATTTTGCAATATATTTTACTTTCGGTGTTACTCATTAGCGAAATACGTATATATTTTTCATTATTTTACTTCCATTTCTTTCTGACTAGAGCCGAATATGGGAGAGTTTCTGAAAATTTATGTATGAAAGATGCTTTTAAAATAGTAAAGGTTTATAACTAAAATTAACACTTAAATGCTTTGTGAAAGTTTTTCACCTCTTTCTTGGGCACCTAGATATCTAGGATGTAGAAAAGAAACACTCACCATGATTCAATCAATCTGTTTATTGATCACACAATATAACGACACAAATTCAATTATTAACAGTAAGGGAATGTCTTGGAGCTAACCGCGAAAGTGAAACAACGACGAAATACACGAAAGATTAGGAGACTATCAAACTCGATTCTTACTTTATATTGGATCTAATCTATTATCCGATTTAATCTAATATTAATTTAATTTCAGTGATCAATCATCACTTTAAATCTTTCTTCTAATAATTATTTATTCACAATAATTCAATAATGATACCTGTCCGTAACAATCTCACCTGATTTCTGGTTTATCTCCTCTCTTACTCTCTATTCTAACTAGAAAACTTCGACTATATATAGTAAACTTAAATTGCATTTCACGATTTTCTTCTTCCGAAGGGTTGGCTGTGAATAATGCGAATTAATAGCCCAAAGATTTCTCAAGAGGATTAGTGGAAGGATCTCGAATAGATCCGTCACAACCTGTACTACTATTACTTAATAAAACCTCAGGCACTCAACTTGCGCATAAGGATTGCCCTCTTGACGCAAAAATTCTAAAAAATTGGCTTCAAATTTTTGTCTCTAAACCAGGGAGTTCAACTTTGATCCAACTAAATGTGGCCCGGAGAACAGGGTTCCTCGGATTACAAAGAAACATGACAAAGAAAAGAATATAATTCGTTAACCTGCTTATAGCAGATGTTGAAAATGACCCCCATTCTTCTCTTGGCACCACCTTTGGGTCCTGATCAGCAAGTTGTGGAAGGCAGATTGAAGTTGAACTTCTGGAATCGTTGTAATCTCATCAGAAATATTCTGCTGCAGTTTTTGACGACTGTGGTGGTTGCTGCGATACACTTTAGACTTCAAAGTTTTCCACAAAAAGTAATTGCATGATGACAGATCAGGTGACTTGGGTGGCCAGCTAGGGTCGAGATCAGACTGACCTCTGCAAAAAAACTATGTTAGAAGTGAAGATTGTGTAAATGGCACTGTGGTACTGTGAGATGTATGGGCAGTTGCACCTTTCTGTTAGAAGAAACTATAGGTCCTCCTCAGTTAATGTTGCCATAAATGGATTGCTATTGATCAACTCACATTGGCAAAGTCTAAGATTGACGTAGATCTGAACAGATTTCCATCATTTGGTGCGCACGTCACATTCACGTCCTATCGTATCCTCTTCTCCGGGCCACTTTTATTTGCCCCATTCTGTACAAAGTAAGAAATACAACTATATCTGCTGGTAATTGATGCTTAGTCAATAAATAGTTCTTACATAGTTAATAGTATAAATAGAAATTTTTTATGTATTAATAAACACAACACATTACAAAATCTAACGCTTAGACAGATACTCAATTGCATGAAAAATTGTGTTCGGAAATTTTTATAAGATAATTGAATGTAATAGGTTTATCAATGAAATTTTAATTACAGTAAAACCTTTTTTGCGGTAAATAGAGACAGCATATAAAGAAACCGCACAAATAACGTATTCGAAAATTTCATAAATACTTACATATAACAAATAACTTAGTTGACCTACTACAGGAAAAAAATTTTAAGCCGCATAAGAAAAGAGGCGCACTTAAAAAGTACCTGAATTATTTACGAAATTTATGAGAAAGTCCTTCCATAACAAAATGAATAATTAAACTACACACGTAAACATTTTTAAAACATTTAGTTTTTCATTGTATACACGGAGAAGTTTTAAAATTGCTCATCATAATTCACTGTTACTCATCGTAACTCAAAGCGTGTATCTTCCTGTGATGAATTAGTTCAAAATCGCTTCCGTCACTTGAAGATACAACTTTAATTGATTTATTTTTTGGCACCATAAAGTAAGTGATAAATTTTTGCGACGAAGGTCGGTTGGTCAGCTGTTGCAAGCGTCACGATAACAAGATATGCATGATTGAAGTGTTTTACATATTTTTATTTTTATTTTATTTTATTTTATTTTATTTTATTTGTTTATTTTTATTTCTAACTCTTTTTGGAATTGGTATCTATTTTAAGAAAATGCTTTTCCAATTTGTTGGGAAGCTGTATCCCTTCATATATTTTATCTGCTCTCAAAGAATACGGTTCTTCTTGTCCGTCTTCGTAGTCTCTCAAATTATTGGTAATGTCATTGTCATTGAAAGTTTCGTCTTCAATCAGGCGCGTGCTTTTTGCGCATTAAGAGAAAGCAACTGAATGTGCATTGTCGGGTGACTGTTTATAACCAAAGAACACAGCATTTTGAAGTGTATATATGTATATTGATAGAAAACATTACAGCAGCGCCAAAAAGTCATTAAAATTCATTTTCCGCAAAAAAAAAAGTTATCACACAGAAAAAATCGCACAAAGCAAATCGTACAAAAATAAAATCGCATAAAAAGGGTCCACACAAAAACAGGTTCTCCTGTATGTCCTTAAAAAGATGAAAAAAAAAGATTTTTTAGTGTAAAATTGGATTATATATATATTAATTCTCCTCTGGTTCAGTACGTAGAGCAAATTATAACCGAATACCAAATAAATTTCTTGAAATGAATTTAGTTGAATGTTAATGTAAAATTCGATGATCCAAATGACTTTAAATAAAAAAAATTCTTCATCACACACATAAATATAAACAATGATATAGTAAAAAATGCATGCGCTATTTTAATCTTTAATCAAAAATAATTTAAATGTCTTCCTTTTTACTTCTTCATAATTGTTTTTGAGAATTAAATAAGGATTACTTTTATCTTTTTGATAAAAATAACATTTAATAATAGTTGTTTATTTGAAAATTATTAAAGCGGAATAGTTCTTAATTGGCTAAAGGCTAATTATTAAAAAATTATGAATTGTAAAAAAAAATTCTTAAATAGTACAATTTCTTTAGAAAGAAAAATAGATTTTTGACGCTAAATATAGTTAAAGCATTCTTTATTCTTTTCCTTGAAATTTTTGTTAGGAATATTTAATTTATTCTCGAACAATTCCATTCTATTGCTGTTAAAGTTTCGTTTTAAAAAGGGAAACATTATAGCATTAATTTATGGTTAATTGAATTTATGGTAAATTTTAAAATGTTTTAATTTTACCCTAAATACATATTTAAATAAAAGAAAATTTTTAAAAAATTGGTATAGCTTCAATATTTTTTCAGAAAGAATTTTTAATTATGTACATTATTCTACTTAATCTCATATTAATGTGTATATATTGAAGATAAAGATATAAAAACTGTCAAAATATTTTAGAAATCTGAAATTAAATATATGTACTATTTTAATAGTTAAATATTAAACAACTAGTACTTGACATTGCATAAACTTGCATAACTTTTAAATATTTCGAAGGAGAAAGTCTTAAAATGTCCTATGAGATAATCATCCAGCTCTACCAACAATCTAATAATTGACAAATGTCAGCTGGCATCAACTTCTACTTTCAATTAAGTACAATAAAAAAAGATAAAAGGTTTTAAAACAAACATTTTCAATATATAGTAACATAAAAGCTCATCTTAAATTCAAAAGAAATAAAAACTTAAGTATTCAATCCATCTAGACTTTAAATACTAAACACACAAACTTAGTTTTTTACGGCTTAAAAATAATACTCGTAATATGTAGTACTTACGTATTATACCACCGAACTAATTCCGACAAAGACATCGCCAATTCAAGAAATGTAGCCAAACGCTGTCATCGTTATTATTACTGAATTCTTTTGAATTGACAAAAATGGTTGGCAGTATAATTCTCAAATGCCGATAAATGTTACAGTTTACAAGCAGTGCAATTCTACTCGCTCAATGCAAAGTTGCTTGTTACACAAGAATTCTGAAAGGAATGTTTTGTTTTCTGTCAGTGTAAACATTACAATAGCAAATGGTACGCAGCCCCACTTCACTGGTACGTCAGACAGAAGGAGAATGCGAAAAATTTACTTCTTTAAATAGATCTTTAAACGATTTAAACCTAACGCTTTATTAACATAATGATAATATTTTGTTTTCGAATGTACATATAGAAATGTAGACTTTTATAACTAAAACAAAAATTTAGATGTTATATAAATAGGTTCCTTAATTGTGTAAGAAACGATCCCTTTAGTGGGGATTGGTTATAGTTGCATTTTTTAAAGAGTCACCACTAAATACCGTATATTTCAGAATAAAAGCCAATAGTGCGTTTTGTCTTCAAAAATTTATTCAAAATTCAAAACATGTATACGACTAGCTGGTATACCCGTTCTTTGCACGGATGAATTGAAAAATCAAACAATACACAGATTGAAGGATAAAGAAGTTTTTAATGAGTTAATTTTATGTGAATTACAAATTAAGCAAAGAAAAAAAGCTTTTTGCATATCTCAGCTGAACAAAAAAACCATATTTGTTAAATTTTAAGTCTGAAGGCTGACAAAAAGGAGAGAGATTTTTGTTTATTTACAACGCCCCGTAACACCTTCACACCTTTCAAAACACCTTCCCAAGCTGATCTCGGCTTTGCAAAAGTAACACATTGTTACAAATTTTGTGTAATGAACGCTTAAAATAGTGTAAGTAGTTTATATTTGTATGAGTAATACTTAAATATTTCTTTCTGTTGTATTTTTTTATGTTAAAATTGTTATATTCGCAAGCAGCGTCGTTCCTTACATTATAGTGGCGATTCAAGGGAAACGTAGGGAAATGTTGGCATCATTTTTGGCAGCCATGTTGGCAACTAGGCGATTGATTGAACCGCGCAGAAGTGAATATGCTGTTGAGCCACCTGGTGGGGAGTTGCAACAAACAGGATAGCACAAAAATTTCTCCACAAAAAATACATATACATGCCAATATTGATAGCGATCGGTTGAACGGTGTTGGAGTGATGCGATTTTATGTATACAAACATCAATTTTTATATGTATAGACGAAGTGAAAAAAATTCTATAATTTTTAAATATGTAGCCATGTGGGCGAAAATATTAACAAGCGGATAAAACGAATGAAACTATTTTCCAATCATATTATTGTAAAGCAGTGATTCTCAACCTTTTTGTTGTTGTTGTTGCAGTGCAGTTTTAACAATTTCAAAATCTGATGACACACTAACAATAAAATAGGTTTAAAAAAATTTTACTTTTAAATGTAATACACTTCATATATCCACGAAAGAATAAGTTAAATATAACACGAACACCCTTAGTTTATTTGTATAAAATGGTCAAATGATTCGGTTCGGATTTTATTTGTTTTCTCAGAGTATAATTAATAACTTTTAAAAAATTTGGTGGCACACACATGAAAGTGCCGTGTCAAAGTGGTTGATAATCACTGTTGTAAAGAAAAAAACACAAGACACCACTGACAACAGCTTTGTTTCTGGTAACCTTATATGAAGATAGCAGAATTTTTCAATTCATTTGTTATCTTGTACTTTATCTGTCCTAGTCTTACTTTCTACACCACTTTCTTTTGTTTAGAAAGTGAACAAGATTTGATTTGATTTTTATTATTGTCGCCTTTTAAGGCAATGCGGATGGCTGTTGCGGAAGAACCTCGTCATTTTTAATATCGGGCAAATGACAAAGACAACACCTAAGCTAGTACCCCACACCTTCCACCCCACCCCCACCCCACTTCAACGCGAAAACTTTGGTAACAGATTCAACGTGCATCAGCCTATCTACATGGCTGGTCTTCATTGGTAGCAGAACTCTAACCCGTGACTCGACAAAGTCAATTGGCTACTGTGACCTATATTTTATTTCCAGGAAGAAAAACCCTCTGCATGACCATCATATGCTTTCAGACATCCCAATGAGTGAACGTGAATTTTACAAACTATTTGGAAACTCGAATTCTGACACTGACTTTAAAGGATTCGTGGGATTTTTCCCCCATTTAGAATAAAAGTTCTATTTATAACACCAGAATGTTAAAAGATTAAAATCACTAGTCCATGGCTGACGGAAAATGTTAAAAAACCGTTTTCTTTAAATTGCATTTTTCCAATATCAAAGGATTCGTGTATAAACCCACCCCATCCCTGAACTTTAAAAAAGTTCGAAAAATTCTCGTTTTATACAAGGATATATACAGTATTTCCTTCGGATGTCAAATATGTATCTGATATACCTTGAAGGGCTTTTTAGAGTGCTATTTCCCAGCAAAGCTTTCAAGAGATGTTATGAGATTCTTTTCAAGTACGGTATCATGATAAGTTCATCCTAAAGCAAATAAGTAGATTCTTTTTACTTGCTACAATATTTTAAGATAAAAAATAAAAGGAAAGAGCTAATACATTAAATAATTCGAAAAATAAACCTGCTGAATATTTATCAAAACTGAACTGAAATAACTCATTGGGGGAGGGGATTTTCGTATCAAAAATCTGAATTTATACCTGCGATAGTATAGGATGCTGGTGTTGGTCATAAATTGTGGGATACCTTTGAAAAAATATTTAAAACTCTGCTATTGTTAGATACATTTTTTTAAAAAATTAATATCAAGATAATATGAAATTGCAGTTATTATGCGGTATGCCTTTGTCAAAATATAAACTGTTTACCATGTAGAGCATCAACATAGATTTGACAAGTTAAGCCGAAACCAACTACAAGATGTACTTTTAATGATGTTTATTTATGCAAGATTTTCATTAAATGTAATTAATTACTTTCGGTGTTTAATTAACTTGAAAAGTAATTAATATTAATTCTACTTGTTTTGTCTTTAAGAAAATGTCACCCTTTTGATTCGATATTAAGCTGTGATGTCCTAAAAAAACAATTGCTTAAAATTAACTTCTTTTAAGCCTTTAATTAAATTGGTTGTAACATATGAAATAAATGTTACACTGAAATTATCACTTTCCATACAGTTTCAATGTGATCTACCTATTCTGCATTGCTCTAAATATAATTTAATTATTAAAGTCTTTTATAAAAGTGTACAAGTATTCAAAGTTTTAAAGTAATGACTAGGGTAATATCTTAAAACAACGATATTCAACCTGTGGCCCGCCGACCTTTTTTGAGTAGCTCGGTCATGGCCCATAGCACTAAGAAATTCAATCGTTTTAGATCAATATACTAAAAATTTAGCGGGGAATTCTATCAATCAAATAGTCAAATATATCAATTTGCTTTTTTTTTACAATAGAATGTAAGCAAAAGAGGCTTGGTCATGAATGAAAGGAAATCGAAACTAATCCATAACTCATTAAAAAATTCATAAAAGTAAATACTTTTGTGTGTGTTTGGTAGAAAGGTTAATAAGTATTAAAGTAAAAGCCAAAGAAATAAGTTTTAGTATTTTGATTCATTTTGCTTTCTCCAATGTTGCTTTGGTCTTATAGTGTTTTCTTTTCTAGTATCCTCATGGGGCGGTCCGCGTGAAAGTCCTATCATATGTATATGGACCGGTGGAAAAAAAGGTTAAAGTTATCAGAATGTTTCAAGTTACTAGAATGTCCAGAAACTGCCACATATAGATGCAGAGGAGCATTATTAAAGCTTCTACTTGTTTGTTTTCCGATCGAAATATTAAACATAGATCTATGACTTAAGTATTAAATGCACGAAGAAGGCTTAACCCTTTAGCGGGTAAGTCTAGTCAAATATTAAAAAAATTTTCTCCAAGCGGGTGGTAGATATTTAGTCAATCCACATGGGTAAATTGAAGCTAAAACACATAAAAATCAATGCAGATGACAACCCGATACCTTTTTTGCATTTCATATCCTCTGATGGGTAGTTAAAAACAGTTTTTCTTGGTGTAAATCTTCAAATTGTGTTTTGGTCGTTATAAATAAAATTTTTTATCTTTGAAAAAATATTTTGACATGTCTTAAATATACTTTACTCTCATCTGAATGAATTAAGAAAATGTACAATTTAAAAAAATGTTTTTATTTAGGTTTTTGGAAAGCTTTTATATGTGGATAGAGGCTTTATCCACTGCCCACATAGAGCAGAAAAATGACCTTGAAGTTTTTGCTTTTCCTCTACTCGAGAGAGAGAGCTCTTAGAATCACGTGAAAATGTTAGGGGCGGGAAATATCAGCAAACTTTGTTTACAATATGTGGTACGAGATTCTTGGGTTCGAAAATCTTTCATTATAGCTTTTCTTCTCGGAGAAAACGTTTGCATATTATTGAGGCGCATAAAATATTTTGAATACTTTTTACTTATAGATGCATATATATTTTTAATTAGCATTTCCATTTCAAAAGTGCATTGAACATTGATTTGTATTACTATTATTATCAACTTAAAGTAGAATTTGAGTATATTTGTGTAACAATACTTAGAAAAAATTTATCTGTTCAAGAGGCTCTTGCTATATTTGAAGAATTGCCATCAAATCTCTTGCTAGCAGCCTCTGATAATAGTGATACTGTTAATGAAGATTATGAGAATCAAACACTTATAGGGACTACTGGTCAAATTCTCTTGATTTACTTGATGAGTATATATCTCAACAAATGCCACTGAAATGTTTCGCATATATTCTTTCACACATTTGCATATTAATGATAATTCCTTACAGCCGAAAAAGGGTAATGATAATTTTGACAAACTATATAAAATACCAAAATAAAATATAAAATGTGGATATTTACCAATTTCAATGTATGTTTTAGTAAGTATTCTATATTGTACAATTATTCCATTATTATTTTATTGCACTTGTACTTTGTGTTTAATTGTTATTGAAATAGTTATTAGCATAAACGTTATTTTTTCATAAAAAGTTTATTGTAATATGATTCATTATTTCTGTCCTGATAAGTAAGTCGTATGTCCTAAGTGCGCAGCGGCTATAGCCTCTAGCCGCCACCCAGGAAAAAAACTACTGAACAGATATTTTTTATGACTAAATAATGCTTACAGAGGATGAGAACATTACATTTATAAAGTACATTATCACAGAAAAGTCTATTTTAGCTTTGTGCCCGTTAAAGGATTAAGACTTGTGGAATGTATGGTCCTTTTGTAAAGAACTGAAGACCACTTAGTTGTACAACTAGTTTTTTATTTCCCCCTTACTTGAATTCTGTATTGAATATGTAGGATTTCATATTATTATTATCTTTCATTTTTACTGGCTTTTCTTATCGTTTCCCTCTGTTTTTGAGTTTGATTTACATTGCATAATCAAGTCATATATTCCTGAATAATGCCATGATATTTTTTCCTGACATTTTCCTATTTTCTTTTCGAGTTATTTTTAATTTTTATTCAGAAAGTTTTTCAAAAAATCCAACATCTTTTTTTTTTTTGTTATTATTGCTTTATATAATTGTTAAAATAAGTATAAAGAACTAACCAGGATGTCAGAAGTAGGGTAAGGTAATATTAATACAATTATAAAGACATTCAGCGTTGTATTCCAGGTAAGCTTTATTATAAGTAAAAAATGCAATATATTTCATTTACTTGCAATATACTTCTTTAAAAAAATAGAATAAAAAGAATGCCTTTGAGAGATAATTTACTCAATTTTGTTTGAAAAAGGATGAAAATTATAATCTTTTACTACGTAACGTGGAGGTTTGTTGGTTATATAAATGTGTATGTTTGATACGATTTATACCCTTTTTGTAATTCCGATTTGGAAATTCTGAAAAATAAATACAATGACTTGTGGCTCAATTGAAGTATCCGACTACGTTCGCGCGCGGAACCGTGATTTTGCAAAAGCTTGTAAATGGATAATATTTATGATATTTAGTGTCACTTAGATTAGAAAATGTGTATAAAATTGTTTTAAGAATAGTATTACAATAAAAAATTATTTAAGTACAATATTTTGACAAAATATGTGCATAGAATGACCCATTTTCAAAATATTTTCCTTTTGTGAAAAATGCTTCTATTATAATAATATTCTTCCTGTATATAGATCAGACCTCTGTACAGAGGCTCAACTAGAATTTTTGCAATATATAACTTAGAAGTGGGTTTATCCATGTATTACGACAACAGAAGGGAGAAATGTTAAGAAAAAAACGCCGATAATATTATTTCAATGAGTCGTAACTCTGAAAATAATGTGAATTTTTCAAAAATCATAGTTGAACCTCTGTGAAGAGGTCTGAGCTATATACAGGCAAAATATTATTACAATGGAAGCATTTTTCACAAAAGGAGAATATTTTGAAAAAAGGTTATTCTAAGTTAATTTTTTGCCGAAATATTGTATTTAAATAATTTTTCTTGTCAAAATGTCCTTAAAACAATTTTATACATGTATTCTAATTTAACTGACACTAAATATCATGAAAATTATCCATTTATGCACTTTTTTAAAATCACGGCTCCGAACGTAGTCGGATACCTTTAATGTCCTCTATCCAGATTTTTAAAACTCTGTTTGAAAATATTCTGATTATGGTAATACTACAGTGGACAGTTAATCCACGTGATTACATTCAAAAAAGCAGATGCCATAATACAGAAGGAACTAAACGGAATGTACACTAATGAAGATCTTAAAGTACAGTTTAGAAACGGATATCAGTAATTTTGGTTTTAAAGTACATACCAGTTATTAACCTCGAATTATGAAACCCATATTTAACGAACAAGAGGGGAACAATTTTAAGAAAAAAACGCCGGTAATTATTTCAATGGGTTGTAACTCTGAAAATAATGTGAATTTTCCAAAAATCATAGTTGAGTCTCTTTACAGAGATCTGATCTATATACAGGCAAAATATTATTATAATAGAAGCATTTTTTACAAATGGAGAACATTTTGAAAAAAGGTTATTCTAAGTTAATTTTTTGCCGAAATATTGTATCTAAATATATTTTTTTGTCAAAATGTCCTTAAAACAATTTTATACAGGTATTCTAATCTAATTGACGCTAAATATCATGAAAATTTTCCATTTATGCGCTTTTTTAAAAATCACGGTTCCTAACACGTAGTCGGATACCTTAAATTCTTTCAAAAAATGACATTGCTTAGATAAATAACGAAACCAGTTTGAAACTACAAAGTGATCAGTTAATTCAATCAAAAACTAAAAGTATAAAGCTTCGTTTATTAATACACAAACTTTTACTTAACTTTTAACTTAACTTACATAAAACTTTTTTTTATACAAACAGAACTTAGGGAGAGGAAATTGCTCTCAGTTTCCAAATCTTAGAAAATTGCAAAAGCGAGATGAAGATTTTCTAGCGTATTGTCAATTTTTAAGGATCTTCGTTCTGACTTCAGGAGAGATCTGTCGGCATTCTTCCTTTGATTATCTCCGATTGGTTGTTAGACCCTTTTGCAAACAGATCTATAAACTTAGAAACATTTATACTGCTCCAAGAGAGAAATTAATTTAATTAATAATTAATTGAAAGAAGATCTGAAATCAATGTTTGAACAAGGATATCACAAATTTTGGTGATATAAAAACAGATACCAATCTTATATTCTGCATTATGGGTCAATGTTCAGAAGTTGTTGATTGCTTTCTAATCTTTCTGTGTAATAAATAGGTCGTTGATTTTGTACAGTTATGAGCCTCATCACGAAAAAAAATTGTCTGGAATTTAGAGCTTATGGAAATTTATAACACGGTAGTAGAGCAGTTATAGTCACAAACTTGTAGCCGGCATGTTATGAGTTCGAGTTCTCGTGCCACGGAAGACCCATCATGTAAAGGGGTTAATGCTCGTTAAATCCATCGAGGGGCCCAAAGCTCTCTCTTTGGTGCAGTGGGGAAATTAGAAGAGAAAGGGGCCAACTCATATGTCCTCCTCGTCACTCGAATGTGTTTCAAAATTACGAGTTCCGGCATCAATAGCTGTCGCTTTGCCTTAGAATACTACGAAAACAAACACTCACTCATCCACATTAGAAAACCTCAGATAATAATATCAGATTCACCCATCTGAGTGGGCAAAAATGTTTTTATATTTTAAAGCAAACTTATATAATTTGAATAAATACTACTATAGATATCACAATATTTTATTTATATTTTACTTTTTACTTCAGCGTTTATCATACAGGATTTCAATTTTGGGTCAATAGCCAAGTTTCTGGTATAAAAAGAGGCCATGGTCACAGTAAGTTTGGTCTTGCATAACTTTATACGTCATCCTTACGGGTCCTTACTTTTATGCCTGTTGGAATGATGACGTTCTCATGCTACGTTGAACTTCTTGGGCAGGGATAGCACGCGACACAATATTTTGCGCACATCACCCATCAAAACGGTTTGCAATTTAGTTCAAAATAACAAAGTTCACAGTGAAATACTGCGAAGAAATGCGAGAGATTGGTCGCGGTGCGGCGCCAATACTCGTTTGTTATTGTCTTGCCTTAGATTACAACTTCTAATGATGTGAAGTTTATATAAGCATAACATAATAAATTTAGTTGACACAATTGTATTTTAAGATTTATTAGTGTTATATTTACGATTTTTAGCCTTTATTTAACATGTCTATTTAAAAAAAACACTAAGTGCTAGGTAATAAGTGTAACAGAGAATTTCAAACTTGGTGTACTGAGAAACATGGCATGACTAGTAAAGGCAACAAAGTGGTGTTTGTTTTATGTTCTGGAGCAACATAGTCTGTATAATGGATTCAAGACACATTTAACTGTTTGAAGAAGCTGGCTAATGCTATTTTAACCATATTTTCATCTACCTATGCCTGCGAGTCATTATTTTCAGAGATGAATAATGTTAAAGACTCGCTTAGAAACCGTTTGGTGGATGACTCCAATTCAGCGTGCATTCTGCTAAAAGTAACATCTTCAATTCTAATATATAAGTCATTTGTCATCTAATCTGCAACAACAGAAGTCACACGCACTAATGTTACTTTACAATTTGAATTACACATATAACTAAAAAAAATTTTAGTATACAATGCAAAATGTATTTTTTCATTGTAAATAAAAAGTTTTTAGTTGTAAGTATTTAGTTTTATTATTTTCTCAGTAATCACAAATAAAAAATTATTTGATGGCGCGTCTATACCTCATTAAACGTTTCTTAAGAAAAAATGGCACGTTGATCCATAAAGGCTTAGGCATGGCGATCTGAGATCGATTAATCGAAGAATCGATTTTTTGGGCAAAAAAATCGATATGTAGCACCGAATCGAATGTGAATCGATATTTCATCCTAGAATAGATGTTTCATCCTGTTTTGGTAAAAACCATAAAATATAGTATTTACAATTAGGTGAATTTATTATTTTTAAAACCCGTAATATTACGGTGTTGGTGGTTAAAGGGTTAATTACTCAAAAACTCGTGAGATGCCTCTGTGCTTAGTTTCCTTCGCGTCTCTTTAATAAATGATAAAAAAGGTAAGTTTGAAATATTTGACTTTTTTGTATTTGTTGATACTGTGTCATTTGTTTATGCCTTGATTGACTGACTGTCGTATAGTACTGTGATTAGCGAAATAAATACGTATTTATTTTTATGTAGTATTTGTTACGGAATAATAAGTAATTCAGGGTAAATAAATCGCTGTAAGTATCATGGGATCATTTGTTCCTTGTGAGCGCTTTTTTTTCTTTTTTTCGATTGCCGGCAACATCGCAAGTGATGAGCGGAACACACACAACTTGGAACTCAGTAGACTTGACAGACTATTGTTTTTAAAAAGCTTAGATATTAAGCATTGGGAACTATAAGTTATATTATATATTTTCTAAACTTTTTAATGTAACAAATACATTTATAAAATAAATGTCTACTTTTATCCCTGATACTTTGATATGGTACTAAGAATAATTGTAATTGCCGAATTCCCTGAACTAAAAAATTCCCAGATTTTACTGATAAGAGATCGTTAATTGTGGTATCTTTCTTGTTTTTCATAAAATGTATTTATATCTACATTATAAATGCAGACTTGAAAAAAAATTGATCTTTTTAGACCTCGATTTTTTTAATCGATTCATCAGGTTACGATTCGAATCGATTTAAAAAACGATCTTTTTCAGAAAGAATCGCCATTCCTAGGTTCATCACTCCTGTTCTAGGGGATCATTATCACTCTTGCTTTCATATCCTGGTTCTGAAGAGTGATGTAGTTCTTCAAATAGGTACTGTGTCAACCTGGCTACCTAGGTCCTCGAATGTGAATCTTCTTAAACACCTATTGAATTAAGTACAATGATGTTTTCGCTCACTGAACTTGCCACACTGTTCCGGGATTGATTTATTGCAGAATTGCAGAATTTCTGGTCAAAAATATCATCATCTCTTTTACAGCACCACATCAATTTGCTTTCCAGGAATATTGTAGCTGTCATCTTAGACAAAAGATGTAGCCAATTGACACCATATAGGTGTGTATAATGATTTGCTTTCTTCATTATGCTGAGTATTAAGAAATTATTTTAACAGTGCAAGAGAGAAGTGGTTGTGCACATCAAGATAAACAATATGCATTGCAAAACTTAGGGTTACATAGAAGAACAGTAGAAATGTGCTACTAAAGGATAAGCAATGTTTGTGTATAATGGATAAATAATGGGGGGTTCTGGATAATAAATAATAAAGGGATTGCATAAATTGTAAATCCATTTATTGACATCACAACAGTACTGAAAGTGCTCAAAGTGGCGCTGTTGGCGTTGTAAAATTCACGTTGGCTGATGAGAATGTGGTGCGTCCTCTCAAGAGCTCTTGGAGGCGTGTTTATTCTGTCGCCAAGTGATTCTCAGTACAAAATCTGCACTGTTCACAAGTAACTTGTACACCAATACTTTTTAGTATCCCCATAGGAAAGTAATTGGGTTTAAGTCTGGTGAACGTTGATGCTAAACCACAGATCCTTCATGATCAATCCATTGTGCGATATATGTGATATTCAAGAAGCGTTGTGCCGCAGTGGGAAAAATGTATTGTTGTTGTCGTGTGTTTATTAATGGGATACATACGAAAGACGTGAGATAGATGAACAGAACATATAACACAACCACAGAAGAATACAGATTTTATTACAAACGATGATCCCAGCATATAACAAGAAGAGGTGCGCTGCTTTTTCTTTCGTGACGGGGATCCATTTCAGGCGAAAGACCGACTTCCTTCCCGAAGAAGATACAACCATGTCTTACTCGGGATTCGAACCCGAACTCACTCGGTTACAAGCCGACGGACATAGCCGCCATACTGGCTGGGGACGGAAAAATGTATTGTTTTAACTCAATGACATTGCATTCCCTCTACCATTTATGTCCCTCTATGTAATTAATAAAGAAAACTATAATAAAAACTAGGTAGTCTTAGCTTTTCCTGAAAGTCTCGGTATGGCACGCCTGTCAGACGTTCTGGTAACAATTAAGTGCCTACAAGGTGACTCTCAACTACAGTTAGTAAAAAATAAAGTTTAAAATTTGTAAGTAACACTCACATATATTAATCAGCTATGATGATTTTAATGTAATCAAAAAATACACAGAAAGCTGTATATACCAGGGAAAGAATTAGAAATTGCAAGAGTTGTGTTTGAGTGCAGTGTGACTGCATTATAACACACTGTAATGGCCTCCCCCTTGGGGAAGCCATCTCGTCATCTACTCGACCTAAATCTGTAGGAGGTAATGATTAATGACCCAAATCAACCATGATAAATCCAATTTATTATTACCAAATATAATAATCCAAGAAAAGCAAACGATAGAGGGAAATTCAAGAGTGATATAACGATAGCTCAAAACCCTATGTGAAGAAGCTCACGAAATCCTAATGGCTTAACTTTACTCAACGTTATCTTAAGAATCCTAACTTCTCTAATTTATTTTAATAATTAAAATCCGTCCTATAATCACGCGTCAAAATTCCGATCCTTGCCGTAACAGCACAGCTTCCAGCGACTCAGCTCCTTTTCCTTCTTCCAACGAATATTAAACTTCAACTATATATATACTAGCTAATCTGCATATCAAGGTTTCTTCTTGAGAGAGATGGCTCTGAAATAACTCGATTGCTGGCCCCAAAGATTCCCCAAGAGGATTAATAGAAATTCACGCAAAGTCCAGTCACAACACGATATGTTGACCAAATTTGTAAATGTATTAAGCATTGTCCAATCGATGCGGGCTTAGTGGGCCAATCTTTATTAGATTTTAGGAAAGTATGACATTATTTTCCGGTGTTTACGCACACAAATTTGCGTTGTGATTATTTAGATGAAACTAAAACTGATGTTTATTATTTCGCGTCACAGACTACTGTATTTAATGATCTAATATTATTGTAACTTTTATATTGTTAAAAATATAGATTTTTAAATATATTCAATCACTTATTCCATTTCTACTATTTTAGGTCACTTTCTCACTATCTTTATATATAAAAATCTTCTGTGGGTGTGTATGTGACTAAACACCTTCTAAGTGTCTGGACCGTTTTTGTGGACATTTTTTGTGTGGGCTCAAGTTGATTCGAGAACGGTTTAGATCCAGTCCAATATCGCAATTAGTTTAAAAGATATTAATTAAAAACCTTAAAAAGCATAATTGTTTTCCCCCTGCGTGTTGATTATGCTGCTAATGCGCGTCAAGGAAAAAAAAGAAAGAAGAGGGGAGAATCTTCCGATATTTTCTCTAATTTTGAAATTGCAATCTAATTTGTCTATCAAAATCAGACAAAAAATAATTATAGAATCGGAAAGATTATTCATTTTGCCACGATACGGCATATATCTTTATATATTAGGTTGGGGAAAAAGAAATCCATTATTTTTTCGATAGATGGCTGTAGTGTCGATACCTCGTGAAGTATTGATCAAACAATTTCAAATTTATACTCGTTATCAAGGTGACATTTCACACTAAAAAAATTCTTTTGCTTTTTTTATATGGTCCATTCATTTGTGAGTTACAGGGTATTAAAAGAGAAGTCAACAAAGAGAAAATTCGATACATTTTATAGTTTTTCTTTGATAAAGGTGAAAATGCAAGCCAGGTGCCTGAAATTCTGAATGGTGTTTATGATGCCGATACTGTAGAAGCTAATTACGTGCAATCTTAGTTTCGTCAATTCCGTTCAGGCATTTTTGATGATAAAGATGCACCTCGCACAAACAGGTCCATCGTCAAAAATGTCGATAAAATCACAGAAATAATCGAAGTTGACCAGGATGTTAGTAGTCGTAGCATCGCCCAGGAGCTACATATTGACCATAAAGCAGTTTTAAACCATTTGCTCAAAGCTGGACTCTAAAAGAAGCTCGATGTTAGGGTGCTACACCAATTAATACAAAAAAACATGATGGATCGAATTTCCATCTGCGAAACCTTGGCCAAACGGAATGAAATCAACCCATTTCTTAAACGGATGGTGACTGGAGATGAGAAAGGGGTCCCATACGACAATATTGTGCGAAAACTATCGTGATCAAAGAGTGGTGAAGCAGATCAAAAGGTGGCCAAATCAGGACTAATGGCCAGGAAGTTTCTACTGTGTATTTGGCGGGACTGGAAAGTAATCATTTATTATGAGTTCCTTCCGTATGGCCAAGCACTAAATTCAGATCTCTACTGTCTACAACTGAACCGTTTGAAGCTAGCGATTGACCAGAAACGGCCTGAATTGGCCAACAGAAGAGGTGTTGTGTTTCATTAGGACAAGGCCACACACACGTCTATGGTGAATCACCAGAACCTCTGGGAGCTTGGTTAAGAAGTTTTAATGCATCCACCTTATAGTCCGGACCTGACACCAAGTGATGACCACGTTTTTCTCGCATTGCAAAACTTCTTGAGTGATAAGAAATTGGGATCAAGCGAAGATTGTGAAAATCGATTACTAGAGCTTTACGCCAATAAGGACCAATACTTCTATGACAGAGGCATTATAAAGCTGCCTTTAAAATGGCAACAAATTATGCAACAAAATGGTGCATACTGGTCTCAAATCGGACAATGTAAAACTTGTTAAATAAGGTTTTGAATTTCATGCAAAAATAATGGATTTCTTTTTCCCCAACCTAATATATAATTCTTCTGTGCGTGTGCATGTGATTGAACTCCTCCTAAACGGCTGGACCGATTTTGATGAAATTTTTTGTGTGGGTTCAAGTAGATTCAAAAATGATTTAGATTCACAATTCGGTCCGATATCGCAATTAGTTAAAAATGCTCCATAATTATGTAAGGGCGCGCGATTGTTCATAAAAAAAATCATGGGCAATATTCTGGAGGCCACTATTTTGAGCGCAAACTTCAAGATGAAGTCGGTTCAAAAAGTTTGAAAAAGTATTATTCATGTTCTAATTACTGCAATTCGTGTTCTAATTACTGCAATTCGTGTTCTTATTACTGCAATTCGTGTTCTAATTACTGTATTAATTTGCTAAGGGCATCACAAATATTTAAAAACATGACCCGAAAAAACAATGGACAAAAACTCATTTGATGTCGTCCCGAGTAAATAACAAAACAACCTACAGCATCTTTAACTTCTTAAAAAGGAGTAATTTATAAGAAATTGCATGAAAACCAGTTGCTTTGGATAAATTATCCATTAATAGCTATTATGAGGTATTGTTTACCTCAAAACAACTTCCGCGTGTAATGAATCTCATTTGTTCATTTTAAAAACCGCTATCTAAAATGAAATAGTAAATTCATTAAATTGCATATTGAACAATGGGGAAAAAATCTATTATTCTAAATGAATGGATTAGCAAAAGAAATCTCGGGTATTTGAATATCAATGCACATTAAATTGAAAAAAATTCCAATTAAAGATCTTTTTCAATAGTAAATTCTTGTAATGCAAAGACAACATTAAAACTGGTTTCCATGTTGCTAAAAAATTATCATTTGGTTCTAGCAAGTAATAATGGTGCATCAACAAGTGATGGTTTTGCTGTTAAGAATAGATTTGACCAAATGTCACCAGAAATTAAACACCTGCGCTATTCATGTGCCATATAAAAATAAAATTCCTGTTGAAACAGAATGAATGCTTCAAGTGAGGACTCTGAAAATAATTTGTCGGATGAGGACTTTGAGAAGTTAGACCCGGTTGGGAGGAATATAGATAATTACAAAATTAGACATTAGATCATGTTTCTCAAACTGTGCGGCGCGCCCCCTTGGGGGGGCGTGATAACCCTACGAGGGGACAAGAGCATATTGAAAAGTCGAAAACAAAAGATTATTTTTAAAAATTATTAATTTACTGAAAGTAAACAAACAAAATACATTCTGACATAGTAAAAAATAAAATACTCATTTACACTGATCTAAAACACTTATAAATTTATCAGTATCGCACAATGTACTTTATAATTAATTTAACAATACTAAGTTTTGAGTAAGTTTAATAATTACCAGTGAGCGCGTGGTCATATCGTATAAAAAATTAAAAGGAAAAATCGACACATCTTGAAAGTCTGTACGGTTTATAATTAATCCCTTCCATGCCGATTAAAAATTACACGATTCCCAATTCACACACGTTGGCGAGCGTGTGTGATGTATTGGAGGGGGGAGGAAGAGTAATAAACAAGAGCAAATCCTCTGATTTACGGATAGTAGTGCGCGGAAAATATCGTACTTCGGAAAGACGTATATATACGTCCGTGGTAATTAACACACTGGCTGAGCGAGACAGTTATATATACCAGTGACAGTTTGGGGTTAAAGTCATATTGTAGCGTTAACGTCAAAGTATAGTATTATTGAATTGAAAACATTGTTATTGTATGGGGAGGGTGCGATGAAAATTATGACTGAATATTGGGTCGCGGTCGCCAATATTGAAAGTTTTAGAGAAGCACTGCATTAGATAGTTACTAAAGACTTATTTCTCAAATATATTTGAGAAAATCCCTTGACAGAACTAGCATTCTTCAGAATTACGTGTAACAGATACAGAAAAGAATTAAGGCTGTTTTCGGTAAAAGTACGAGAGCCTGAACTAAACGCGGAGCACATTTTCAGACAGAAAAATGCCTCGAATTTCATGAAAATTTGCAACATTATAACTTATACATCTGTTAACAAGATAGTGTTTCTAAAAAATTTCAAAATATTCCTTGAATATTATTTTTTTTCATTTTAACACGGAAAAGGACAGCTCATTTAACATTACGGTATAGAAGAAAAAACGCGAAACACATTTTACGCCGGAAAAAAGGGCTCAGCTCGGTCCAAAAAGTGAAGAATGATAAAATATGTTGTTCTCTAAGAGATAGTGAAGCCAGAATATAATAATAATTTTTCATTTCTTTTATATCTGAAAAAATGTACCTAATTCGGGTCCTATTCTTTAACATTAACCGAAGACAGCCTTATGTTTGAATCTGGAATCGGATGGAATAGTTTAAAAACCGTATTAGAAAGACTACACTTAAAAGAAATATGTCGTTTTAAATCTGTATGACCTTAATGCTTCTAAAATGCAAAAAGAAGATAAAAAAAAGTATTGTACAGCTTCTTAAAGTTTTAATAGATAGTAAAGTAATAAGATTTTAAAATCAGCTATAAAATAATCAGATTATAAGATCAGCTGTAAAGTAATAAAATTATAAAATTAGCTGCCGAAGTCTTAGGTATACAAGATAACTGAAGGTATGTTTGAATTTTTTTGCTGGGTGATTTAATAAAATTTGAAAACTTAAATTAGTAACAAGTTATTATACGCTTCGAATTGAAAAAAGAAGAGATACAAGATAAGTAACACTTCTCTATTCATAAATTTCACGGACAATTTGGACAAAATGTTCTAGCGAATTTCTTCGATTTGCTACAAAAGCTGACATTAATGAGTTATCCTGACAAGAATCAAGTTATCCAGAATATATAAAGATTTTTCTACAGGATATAAATGACTGCGGTGTTAAAAAAGGGGCGAAGGAAAAAAAAATAAAGATATATATATGATGAAAAGGGCTATGGAAATTGCATTAAATAAATATCTGCAAGAACTTGAAAAGGAAAAAAAATGACTTCTTCTGGTCCTTAAACATTATAAAAGAAGTTTTGGGTCTTAAAAAGAACAAAAAAAGTTAGATTTTTTATTTAAAGCTTTAAAGACAATTAAACTCAAGTCAGTTACAAGTGAGGAAGAGCTTCCCATTTTTAGTAATTTTAAGTCCAAAATAAACACGAATAAGCAATAAATCCATTGTAGCTCTTTGCTTTTTGAAGTCTTTTTTAGTGAAGAAGCAAAATAATAAATTATATAAAAATAAAACACTTGTTAATCTTTTTTGTTTAAGATTTTGCATATTAATGTCCCTCGTTGGCACTACTAAAATTCGTAGGTAAACAAACGTATCTATCTACCTAGGAATCTATGATGCCCTATCTTCTCACATACCGCACGACGCAGAAACTCTCCGAAGGTATCAAAATTTTGAGAATGATCCGAGGAATCCGTTTTGATCATTTATATTTCGATATTCCAATTACTTAAAAGATATCTATTAAAAACCTTTAAACGCATAATTAGTACTATTTTTCACCCTCAGGGGACAAGTTCAGAAATTCGGAACTTCTTTTTTTTCAGACATTTTTAAAACGCGATCTAATTTTTTTCATGAGACACAGACAAAAAAATAATTACATATTCGAAAAGATCATTTACTTCATCACGATACGGTATAATTTATTTTACAAAATAATTATATTTTCTATTTTTTACGATTTTTTTAAAATGAATCAAAATCGATACGTTTTTATGAGTATGATTTCTAAATCGTTCCGCTTGCATTTTCTTTCGCTCTAATGAAAAAAGTATTTTACACTAAAAAAAGTCCATGCTTTTCTCTTTTAGAATCAGTCATTTAAAAAATTAAAAGTCAAAAACTGGTTTTTTTAACGATTTTTCAAAAAATAGTCAAAATTTTATTTAAATACTTAATAACTTCTTTATTTATAAAAATAATCTCACAAAACTTTTTTTCCGTGTATAGAACAATATTATACGTAATCTGTACTAAGATTGATAAAATATCTTAAAAGTTTCGATTTTTTTTTTTTAAAAAAGTGTGTTTTTCGGGGATTTTTCCCCCTTTTTGCAAGAAATATGTAAGCATTACTTTTTTTAAAGTTTTTTGTTTAAAAATTACATTTGTTTTCAATCGATATATGAAGTTTGAAAACATTAACTTAAAATTGAAGCCCGAAAAAAAAATTTCACTTTAACAAATAATGCAACGCGTAATTGAACAAATATTCCTTTATTTTAAAGGTCAATTCAGTGCTTTTCCCAGTAGGAACCTACAGCGTGGATGTCATAGGCGCCTCTTTATAAAATGGTAGTTTCTAGGATTCGAAACTGAAAAGGATATTCAATTTCGCTTTGTGTTATTTGTTAAAGTTTAACTTTTGGGGGGGGGCTTCATTTTTAAGTTAATGCCATGAAACTTCATATGTCGATTGCAAACAACGGTCATTTTTAAACAAAAAATGTAACAAAAATAATGCTTAAATATTTCTTGCAAAAAGGGATGAAAAAGAAAAACACAATTTTTTTTTTAAAAAAAAACCGTAATTTTTAATCTGTGCAAAGATTGAAAAAATTACTTAAAAATTACCGTTGTTTGAAATAGATACATGAAGTTTGAAAGCAATAACTTAAAAATGAAGCCCGAAAAAAACACTTTTCATTTTTAATTCGTCACATTTCTGTGTGATGCTGTTATTTTTTTTAAACAAAACAAAGAAGCTTTGCATATAAATAAATGAATTTAAAAAATGTTTATTGAGTATTAAATCAAATTTTGTAAATTTTGTTGCTATAAACATAAAATGATATTTTATATAAAATTAGTTACAAAAAGTTTTATAAAATGATATACAATATGTTATAAATAAGATATTATATAAAGTATCATAATAATACATAAAATTATTGTTAAAATAATGAATATGTTAGTTTTGTATAACATGCATTTTTTTTTAGTCAGATACGTGTTTAAATAATTTACTAAGCAGAGTGGAATGAAAAAGGTTAAAATTGAAATAAAATATCAAAATGTTTTTATCCGATCGTTTTTTTTAATGTTTTTTTCAGTAAATGTATAGGCTTTCCCCCATACTATTTTTTTTCTAACTTACATATATTTATATGTTTAATCAAACATTCAAACGTTCAGAAAAAAAGCAATCGTTTCAATAACTATCTGTAAATTTTTCTTTTATTTATTACTTATAGAAATTTGATTTTAATAAATATGTATGTTTTCTTAAAAGGATTATTTCTATTATTTCATTACTAAACGAATTCTTTGTTAATAAAAAGTACATCGTCTATTATTTTGGATCAAAATACATTTTAGAGACATTTTTAAGCTAACTATATGTAACGATTGATTGATTCATGAAAATCTGAAATCTATTTTATTATCTTAGATTCTTAGAAGCTAACCATTATTAAAAAATGATGAAAGTTTTTTGTTTTACTCTTGGCATCAGAATCGTTTTCTTTTTATTGCTTCACATTAATAATTTTTTAATTCTAACGCAATATTTTTTTTATAAGTTATAAATCGAAATTTGAAGTTATATCTTATCTGTGAGAAGGAGGGGAAGATAGAACAATAATTTTACACTAAAAAAACCGTGTTTGGGCTATAGAGAGGGGAAAGAAATCCATCTTAAATCAAAAATAAGTGGAATGGAACAAATTTCGAAAAAAGGAAATTTTTTGACATAATTTTAGAAATCACTCACATTGTGCGCGTACAAACACACACACACACAGAAATGCTGGTGTCATGAGGAAAAGAAAAAGCCCGAGCAACGTCGGCCTAAGCGGTGGAGGGGGGGGAGTCATTTTGAAAAGAGTGTTAGAAGTGCTGGTTTTATGAAGGAAAGGGAAAATTTATAACAGTAGAGAAAGCCCGTGCAACACCTGGCCATGCAGCTAGTATATATATATACAATCGAATCTCTTATTAGAGAAGTCGCTAAATCCCGAGAAAAAGTATGTCACGAGGAAAATTCGTTAATTAGAAATTCATCTTTTAGTATACTTTATAAAACACATAAAACAAATTTTAAATTCATTTGCACTAGCTATTATTAAAACAAGTAATAAAAAAAATTTTTAAGTCATTTTCTACTTAGATCAACAAACAAAAATTTAATTTTAGCTACTTTTTATTAAGTAGTTACAATTAATATAAATATGCATATACATATGACAGAATCACTACATTAAGCGGTAATTAATTTTTATTGATTATCATTAAAGTATCGTATTGTCATCCCAAACAATCATGTATATAAAATTTCAGTTCAACTGAATGCTTTAAAACATGAAAAAAAAATCTTTTAAAGTTTTGACCCAAGTCGCTAAAAATGAAACCAACGCGGCTGTATCTGTAATTCTTTAAATAATTAGTTTCAGTCAATTAATTTTAATTAATTATAATTAAATTATCGTATCTTTACCCAAAACAATAGTGTATAGAAAATTTCAGCTCAAATGAGCGTTTAAAATGTGAGCAAAAAAACCTTTTCAAGTTTTGACACAAGTCGCCAAAAATGATGCCAATGTGGCTGTATTTGTAATTCTTTGAATAATTAGTTTTAATCAATTATTTTTTATTAATTATAATTAAATGACTGTATTGCCATCCAAAATAATCATGTATATGACATTTCAAGTCAATTGAGCGCTTTAAAATGTATTTTATTAACGATTGAAAATTCCACGAAGATAAATAAACAAATATATAGAGAGTGTGTTCTAATAGTAGGAATTGAAAAAGTAATTATTGCTACCATTTTTTGTTTATTTAACATCTATTTTATATGTCTCCCCCATCAAAGAAAAATTGTGCAAGAAAAGAAAATATACTATTTTTTCAACTTTTAAAAAAATAATTTAATTTTGAAATTAATGAATTTCAATGATATTTTCTTATTTTAAACCTCCAACTAATTCCCGTTAAAGATAGCTATGTTTCCGTTATATATATATATATATATATATATATATATATATATATATATATATATATATATATATATATATATATGTCAGGTTTGAAAAGTTTAGCTTCAAAATTAAGTGAGTAATAAATGAAAATAGAGCGAACTCTTTACCATCGCGTAAGGATTTGTGAGTAAATAAACCTATTTCAAGGTGGAGCGAGCTCTGACGAAAGAGTCTGCCCAGACTCCAGCTTCCAGTCAAGTCTAAACGGTCTGACGAAGGAGAACGCATACTCGAAAAGGCTTAGCTGATGACTCCTCGCCGAAATGTTGTCTTTTGTACCACCCGGTTGCGCGCCAAAGGGTCACCATGTTGGATTTTATGTGATTGAAGCGAAATAAAGACGTTTTTATTGAGATGGTGCCCTCCTCATTTTACCAGCAGGTCTGGGGCCTGACACACACACACACATTCATATATATATATATATATATATATATATATATATATATATATATATATATATATATATATATATATATATATATATATATATATATATAACCACTGGCGTAGCGAGTTTTGAGTTGGCCCTGTATTAAAGTTCTTTCGGGTCCTTTTTTGGATATGAGAGCCTATTAGTGGGACTGTAGTTATGCATGTTTCGGACCCTGAAGCTTGGCTCAGGCATCATTGATACGGTGGTAGCTACGTTCCTGTGTATAACATCACGGCGAATGATTGTAATGAATGAATTATTGATCATTTGGCATGGAATGGAATTGCATGTGGAGAATGTTGAGGAATCAACTTGTTAGCAGGTTATTTCACTTTAATTCACATTTAGACACCAAACAGAGTCGGCACAAAGACAAACACGAGCTGCAGTTGGTTAGGACATGATGAAGTCCAAAGAGAGAGAGAGGGAGATTTTCCTAAGTATTGATATGAAGTGGCTACATGAAATCTTGGAATCCGCTTGACTTCCGTGGACGGAGACTATGATTGTGGAAAGATTCTGATGTAATCTTACTTTAAAAACGCCTGCTATTTATTTTCAAGAGATATGTTTACAATTATCCCGTTATGCGGATAAGCTAGTTAATTATTTATGCGTAAATCCTGAAGTCTGGGACCATTACAAATTAAAAAGTTGTTAGTTATTTAAAGAAATTAAACGGAATTATTAATTATATACATAGGAATTTCGACGGATACCAATCTCTAGAGGGAGCTGGCGATACAGCCACCAGCGAATTTCGAGAGGAGATATAATTAGCGAGCTTGGACTAGAAGCGCAGGTCGGAGATCTACCTCTGCTGAAACTAACGGGGCAACCAGGAACTGGCCATGCAGGAACCATCTGTCCGTTGTTTGAAGGGGAGTGACGCGTAGGCCACTCACATCATCTGAACTTCATAAACCATCGCTAAATATATGAAGAATAGTATTATGACGATTGTGAATTGTTTTGAGAGAACTCTACTAGCTGAACTGTATCATTGCTTAGTGCAAGAAAATTTAATCTAAATGTTACTCAATATTTCTCTATGTGTGTTCGTGTAGTTGTGAGTAGTACTGTAAAAATTGTCCACCATTAAACGTTAGTTTCAGTAAAAACCAGTGTCATCATTAAAGTACCCCTAGAACTGCACCATAACATCACATATATGTATATGTCTAACTCATCAGAGGACATGAAAGGCAAAAAAAAAAGGTATCATGCTGCCATCCATATTAATTTTATGCGTTTTAGCTTCAATTAACTCATATGGATTGACTAAATATCTGACACCCGCTTGGAGAAAAAAATTTTAATATGTGGCTAGACCTATTAGTCACTGCCCGCTAAAGGATTAAGATAAAACAATATAATAATTTTAATGTTACATTTTATTCTTCTCATATTTGAGTATAGTTTATTTAAATATAGAATAATACATGACTTACTTACAAAGTTGTTAATTAACAACATATGAGATTTAATTTTATAAATAAGGTAAATAACATTGATTTTTAGTAATTCTTAATATTATTTTCGTCATATTAAATTACAACAATTTATAATTTAATTTAACTAATCGCTAATCGGCGCACGATATTTTTCATTAACCTGTCTTTTGTGCTCACACAAATAGATTCGAAGGTTTCCCCACACGTGAGCAGACGACCCATGCGAGAAACATGAACTTTCTTAGTCCAAAACCACAAATCGACATTGTTTGACTTTGAGATTTGTTTATGGTCATCATGAAAGCTAAACGAATATGGAACTTAAACCTTTTGAACGGTATTGCAGATTCTGAAGGTATCAGTGAAACACGTGGTAACAGGACGATTTCTCCTTTAAACTTTCCAGTCATGATAGTTGCTTCAAGAACATTTCTGGTTATTCTTTTAATGATCAAACATGTACCGTAGCATAGTAGGAGTTAGGTGGAGTTAAGTTAAGCAGCAGAAGATTGTGTTGTGGCGTTCCTGGTATATCCAAAGAATTTAAAAATTCAGTTGAAAAATTTACGGTTTCGTTTTCATCAACATTAGATTCGATTGATTTAAAAGACATAGATCTCAGAGCAACACCTGTTGTACCTGAAATTTTATTTCGTCAATATAAACTTTTTTTGCTGCCTAAATAACACAATTAATGAACTATTTACACACACTTTCGAGATAACTATTCAATATACCTGGGAAGACACTCTCAATCAGTACCTTTTTGGTCTGAACAATAGTATAGAAATTGTTTGGCAATTGTATATTGGGATGCAGTTCCACTTCACCTTTTCTAGTATCCAGCAATTGGTTCGAAAATATCTGTGTCGATTGATCTTCTAGAATCGTATTCACATGTTTATGGTCAATTCCAAGTGTTTCAATATTTCACCATAAAAATGATTGCTTTACACATGCATTAATCTCGTCAGCAAAAGTAGAGCAAAGAATGACTGGCAAGGTCTGTCGGAAATCACTAGACAGTAGAAGGACAGAACCACCGAATATTTTCTCGTTACCGTTTGAACCTTCCACAGTTCTATGTAATGTTTCGAGTGAACGCTTATGGGCTATACACTCATCCATATTACTCATCCATATGATTGAACTTCTTTGCAATACCGTAGCCATCCTGCTTTTTTTAATGTTGCACATTGCGTCTGGTTTCTTATGAATATCTGATGGCAGCTTGAATGTG
Organism: Trichonephila clavipes; assembly: GCA_019973935.1. Taxonomy (NCBI): domain Eukaryota; kingdom Metazoa; phylum Arthropoda; class Arachnida; order Araneae; family Nephilidae; genus Trichonephila; species Trichonephila clavipes. Next base: position 561,711 of record BMAU01004852.1, on the reverse strand, counting down.
CACTTCGCCCACCGTCTAATAAAGTGGAATGCCCAATGCAGTTTTTTATTGTGATCGTATTTTCGCAAGCGAGCGGATAACAGCTAGTACATAATGTGCTGAAAAACGAAATGGAAATCGTAAAAATATCAGTCAACATAAAGACTGCCATTTTGTTCTTCTTTCTTGCAAATAAGAAAAATTCTTTACAACAAGCCTCTTTAATTATGAAATTAGAAATAATTCAAAATCACATTACAAATTAAAATCCAGAAAGTTGCTTTCAACCTTTTTCTTCGATAAGATGTTTCAGAGTGTCACATAGTTGATTTTAGAATCATTATCATGAAGAGAAACCTCCAAAAACGTTTATCCTAAGAACATACTTTCGGAAAAGAAATAGCAAAGGTATGTCGTAACTCCTAGCACTTTTTTTTATTGTTAAAGTGATTATGTCTGATACACAACACTAACTTAGAAGTAAATAGTTATTTATTTTATGAGGTCTGTTTGTATTTCGTATAACTCTTATAATTTCCGGGACCGATCCTATGATATCGGCCGCCCGTGTGCCAAGACGTAATGTGGCATCCCTCAAGAGAATTTTTCATATTTTGACTAATACTTAATGTTGGCATTATAATTTCATCGATCTGTATAATAGTGTAACATTAATAAAAATACAAGTAGACACAAAAATCCCTTCTTTCCTCTATTTTATTTCTCTAAATTTTAAGGCTATTATTAAATTGAAAACTTTTAATTTTCCGAAATGCATATTGAATTTAAACACTCCTATTTTTTAGGTAATATTAACCTGATAGATATTTTCGTAAAGTAACTTTCGCAAAAATCATTTTTGAGACGCCTTTGTTAAGCATCGATTCACAGTGCGCCGTCAGTGGCGCTGAAGAGCAAGAAAACCTTTTCTATTGCGGTATTGCCAAATCTGTCACGAATTTTGCTATTAAATGAAGGATGTAAGTAAGGAAATTAATGGACAATGGACCAATACACTGAGCACGTACATTCTATTTTTCTTACACTATGGTATACTATCAAAAATCGGGATTTATTTTGATTTTTCAATAACTATTTAAAATTCGGCATATTTATTATAAGTTTAATTTTGAGATTTTCGTAATAAATTGTGCTTGATTGATAGAAATGTGGCCGGCGTATAGTTGTTTGGGGTGCACACACTGCACAACTGCTAGGATCGGCCCTGATAATTTCAGAAATCATAAAGTCCAGACTCATGTTGAATGGATTACAAATTTTAAGAGTTATTTTCATTCACCTGAAACATTTCACTGACTCCTTTTTTGGAACAAAACAAAATAAACCTCAACTTGACATCAACAATGGAATTTAACAAAAAGTTAACATATGCCAGCGATAACTGAAATTTGGAATTCTGCATATCATCCGAAAAAAAATTCATACACATCACGTAAATTTTTTCTTTTAAAATCCCGAAACATTGATAAATTCAGATTTTCCAAGTAAATAAATTAATTCTGAAAAGTTAATTAATTCTATCCATTAATTCTAATAAATTTAAACAGAAAAGAGATTCTACCCACATAATGCTGCAATGGAAATTGGCATCTATTCTACTCCGGAAAAGAAAGATTCTTTTCCCATTTATCTCTCATATATACATCTTATTAAATCAATTATGAAACGTCATGATTCAGAAAAATTCAGATTCATATATAAATCACTCCTTTTCACTACTAAGCTAGAGAGAACATTTTCCGAAAATAAAAGCAGGCTCGTTGGAGGGAGAAATACAATCAGCAAAACATAACAAAATCATTTACAAAAAAGTATACCTAGCTTTCATACACACACACACACACGCATCTCATAAATTTTACCCAGTTTGTCTGCGCAACGCGTTTAAGTCTCGAAAAAATTAACTTAGTAAACGAATTTATCCGTACTTAAATTTCTGATCGCTAAACAAAATCTGTATCTATTTTTTTCTGTTGGTTATGTCATAAAAATCATTTTCACGGATCTTCTAAAATCTTCGATGAGTCTTTTCAAGGCTGGCAGAACAAACAAAACATCTTCCAACGCTATTTCATCTCGCTGGGGACGGATTAAATGTTTCGCAATCGCGAGAGCTAAGACAGAAAATTAATTAGGGCAATTGGTACTTTCCAGAATATTCAAGTAGACTCCGGAACCTTTTAATCGAACTTTTATCTGATTCTTCTTACTTAAGTAGAGAAAGTAAAATTGTTTTCTTTCTCTCTCAAATAAACATATTAGCCATTAAAATTTCTGATCATAACACACTGTGGGCGTGCGTGCAATTACATTGTTATTTTATATGATTATATGCAGCAAATATGTACAGGGGTAAAATAATATATTCCAGAATTATAAAAGCATAAAAAAATCATTCATTTTTGAAGATATTTTCATTTGTCCTCGTTTAAGATTATTTTTTAAGAAGCATTATAATTGTTGTTCCCATGGAAACGTAAGAATTCATTTTGAGTCTTAAATTGTTTTCATTTTAAAAGTTAAGGCTTCAAAAATACAACATTGAAAAAGGGTTTCATTTTTTAAAAATTTATTAGCGAGAAAAGTTCTTTTCGGATAGTCAATAAGTTTGACTTTTTCAGTTTCAGTTTGAGGTACAAAATAATTTCCACCAATTGGTGGGAGGTGCATCTTGATACTAAAAAATTTGTAACAATTTTGAAAAATAGTTCAAGTAAAAGTAAAATACCCGCAGTAAACAGGTACGTGTATACGTTATCGCAATTGAAACAACATGTCATCAATTTAAGTGTTTTTCCTTTCAACATGCATGCATAAATAACATGGAACGTTAAAATTATAAAAATACAACAGCATTTTTTTTTAAAATGCAATGCAGAAGGAAACAAAACATTCATTTATCTCTCTTTTTGAAATACGATATTAAATGAGAATACTCATATACGCCCATGCATACTCAAACAAATACACAAGTATATCTGAAATTATTTGCTTTCATCAAACTATCCAGTTCAAATAAATATGACACTTAAACTCCTCCGGTATAATTTTAATGTATCATTTATTGTTTCCTCCACAATTCATTTCATAGTTCAATTCGTTTCTATAGTTCCATTTTCAGCAAATATCATCAAAACAAAGAATTCTGCATAAGTGTTTTCCCACAAGCTTTGTTGGGATCTCCAGTTGGGATTTTCGTATAACAAAGTTTTCTTAAAACATTTCTCAGAAACATCGTTTTCGGGAATGAAATTTCAATGTTTCGGATCAATTTCAACATCAAGGGAAATTTATATTGATATTACTTTTCGAGTCTTTCGAAAACAATACACCAATAAATAATTCAAAAAAAAATCTCTCTCCTAAATTGTAAAAGAAATATTTTGAGCCGTTCGAATTCCTTTTCAAATAAGACTTAAAATGTTACTAAATAAAATGCGTACACAAACATCATGTTTCTAATTTATATTTAAGAGGGAAAAAAAATAATTATACATTGGTAACAAAATTATTTTCCTATTATCCACTAAAAAATGGCCAATTTTTAATTTCTATTAAATTTTTGATAATTACGTAAAATATTAAACACACACTTTCTATAAATAAATTACATTCATATTTTTTTTGCAGTAAAATATGTTGTTTTCTGTGTAACAATTCATAAATGATTCAGTATAGAAGGGATTGATTTCCTTAGTTACAACAACAGAACATTTGTAAGTTTTGAATTAAAAAAGTATTAGTAATTTAATATCTTATTTTTACTAGAACAAATAATACAATTAACAGAAACTAGTAGATATCAGTATAACTGTATCAAACATTCCATTTTTCGTTGCATTTAAAAAACCTTTAACCAAATTGAAGACTATGCCATTCTCATTTAGGAGTAACAAAAATAAAAATGTCAACTTAAATTTTTATTAAAATGTAATATACATTCATAATTTACATATATATAAATAAATATGTTTTTGTATATATGGCCTCGATTCACTCCAAAACCGTTCAACCGATCACTATGAAAATTTGGATGTATATGTAATTTTTTTTGTTGAAGGTTTGTGTGCTATCCTCTTTGTTGCAGCTCCCCACCAGGGGGCACTACAGCATATCAACTTCTGCACCATTCAATCAATCGCCAAGTTGCCAATACGGTCGCCAACAATGGCTCTATCGCCAACATTTCGCTGTGTTTTCATTGAATCGCCATTAAAATGTAAGGAACGGCGTTGTTGGTGAATATTACAATTTTTTAACATAAAATAAATACAACAGAAGGTAATGTTAACGTATTACACATCCAGATATACATTATTTACAGTACTTTAAGCGTTTATTACACAAAATTTGTAACAATGTGTTACTTTTGCCAAGCAAAGGTCAGCTTGGGAAGAGGCTTTCAAAAATCGATCCGCAAGAGAATTACGGGGCGTTATAAATAAAAAAAATCCTTTTTATTAGTTATTAGATCTACAGACTTAAAATTCAACAAATATGAGTTTTTTGTTCAGCTGAGATATGCAAAAAGCCTTTTTTTTTGTTTAATTTGTAATTCACATAAAATTAACTCATTAAAAACTTCATCCTGCAAGCTGTATTGTTTAATTTTTCAATAATTCACTCGTATTAAGAATGAGTATAGCAGCTAGTTACAATGTAAATTTTCAAAAATATTATTAAAAGACTGAGAATACTATACTAGTCCCAAGCCACAAAATGTTTCTCTTTTATTGTCGTACTCACGGTTTACTGGACCAGCGGGCGGGAAAAAACCCCAGTTTTTCGCCTAAGTTTGTTTCATAGTCGCAAGTTCAGTTAGAAAATTCTAACAGGGCTCTAACAAAAAGGCATTGGCTATGCCAAGGCCGTTTTGTGCGCAAGTGATTTTGATCTTTCAACCAGTTGCGTGCTTTGAATGGAATATTTATTCTACAAGAGAACATTGCTGCAAAATCAGTGTCTAAATTCGAGTTTTTAAATAGTTCACAAAATTCATTTTCAGACATTGAAATGTCTGAATACATGTGATCATCATGCAGTTAGTTTTTCCAACAGGGCATGAAACATAGGTCAATAATCAAAAATGCCGTGTACAAATTTCTTTCCCAAAATTCATTTTCAAAAAAAAAAAAGCTCAGAAAGTCTGACTAGCTCAAGCAGTGTACAGGATAACAAGTGAATTGGAAAAAATGTGTTAGCTTCAGAGGGCTACCAGAAATCAAACTATAGTTGCTGGTGTCTAGCATTTTACTTTGCAGCAGTTTGATTGGGAAAATTTCCATCCTTTGGCAATCCTTCTCCTTTGCTCGTGGCGACATGTTTAGAAATTGCAGGGAAATTTATTTTTTTTTTTATTCAGTTTGTATATGGGTTTAGAATTTGGGATACATTTTTGAAGAAAAACTGCACTGTCGACTTACATTTAGAAATATACTGTGGCTATATAACCAAATTCATATATTTATTATTTACAGCTAAATACAGTCAGAGACGTCTTAAGACTCTTTGAGGCCCTCAGCCCATAGAAATATTAAAATATTTTGAGGCCCTGGGCCCTTATGCAAAAGTAGGCTCTAACTGAGTTCTTTAAAAGTAAACGGTATATAGCATCACACACCAGTGGCGTAGCGTGGGGAGTGCAGAGAGGGCCATGACCCCGAGCGGCATACGAAAAGGGGCGGTGGCAAGCACAACAATATTTAAATTCAAAAAATATTTCAAACTCCAAATCGCGGCCGAGCGATGAAACTGACGGAAAAGAGTGAAATCTTTAATACACGCACAGATGCAGGAAGTTTATTAGTCCCTATGCAATTGCATTCGTTTTTATGTTATTTAGGTTTCTGGCAATCGGTACTGTGTGAAGACAATGATGCTCAAAATTATTTGCAAACAGAGGGACTAAATATCCATCAATGTGCTCAAAAAATACGTGCTTTATACACCGTATTAGAAGTAAAACGAGAGAAAATTAGTGGAGGACGCTTTAATATATGCTAAAAGTTTATGTGAAGAGCTTGAAATTTCTTTTGACCAAGACGAATCAGGAGGAAGCATATATTTGGCGACGAAAGTAAAGATGTTCAGTTATATATATATATATATATATATATATATATATATATATATATATATATATATATATATATATCGTATGAAGATGACTTGAGGCGAACAATTAGTACTTCAATAAACTTCTGAAATTCGAGAAAGATTCCAACAGTTGCAGAATCTAGCGCAAAAATATGTTTTTTTAAGACCTGAAGTGATATTAAGCCTGGACGAACTTAACTTAGATCAAGCTCCTCAAGACTTTAATAAAGAAGAATTCCAACTTGTGTGTGTGTGAACGCGTACGTCTACAAGCTTTCGTATATACAACAGACCCAGACTGTTAAAAAGAACTCATTAGGTCCTGCTGTCTGGGTTTATTGAAATATATTTGTTAGTTCTGTTAATGAACAGCGCCCTCTAGCTGCTTGTAAAATAAAATGTCAGTGTGTGTGTAACAGTAACTCCGAAAGGTATTGTACGGAGTAGAGAAATTAAAAGAGATTACAGTCCACTACTAGTGTTGTTTATTGTGTTGAGCCAAAACATGGTCAATACGAGCCAAAGGAAAGCGATCTTATGGATATGTGTATTTGTGAAACCGTTGGATTATCAAAATTCACAGTGAAAAAAAAAGTGATTGTCAAAATGTGAATAGAGACCGATTGCGAAACCGAAACCGAAACTCTAGCGAGCGGCGTGAAACAGCGATCTGAGGAGGTAAGTGCTATTAATTGATCCTTCTATTAGTGGCCTTAATTCATAAATATGTCTTTAAATAAATTAAAGAAAGACGAGCTAAAAATCGTTGCAGAGGAGTTAAATTTAACTGCACCAGAAGGAGCAAATATCGCTGACTTAAAAAGCTTAATTGTAAATAGTGACGTTTACAAAAATGATAAAGAGTTAGTTCAATCTGCAATCGATTATGCTTTGGCGGAAATTAAAAGTAAGAGATTGGATAGTGAAACTAAATTAGAATATGAACGAATTAAATTAGCGCAATTGCAAAAACAATTAGAACTTGCAAATATCCGGAAGAATTTACTTCAAAATTCCGATATTCGAAATCCGAGTGTTTTTGAAACTGCCGCCAATATTAATGTTGAGACTTTGTTAAAGTCCATGAAAACTTTAACAATACCCGTACCTTCAAGAGTGGAGTCATATAATTTATTTTTCCAGTCGCTCGAAAAATCATTCAAAATAAAAGAGGTTCCCGAACAATTTATAGGCGAAATTCTTTTAAATATTCTAGGTGAAAGAGTTAATAATTTACTAGTTCATATTTCCGAAGAAGAATTAAATAATTATAGTAAGCTTAAAGATGTAGTATTAAAAGAATTTTCTCCCACACCGCAAGAATGCTATAATAGATTTCAGAAAGCGCAAAAAATAAGTTCAGAGAGTTATGTACAATTTGCATCACGATTATGCGCGACATTTGAGTATTATTGTCAGCTGCGCAATGTGAATGATTTTAAATCATTGTGTGAGTTAATTGTATCGGATAAAATAATGAGCACACTTCAATAAAGAATTAATGTCCCACTGAGGCATAAAACAGGGAGAGAAATATTTTAAACCACATGAGTTAGGGCGTGAGTGCGATATATATTTGTCATTGAAAGGCAAAATTAAGAATGAGATATTTTCTAAGCCCTTTTGTGAAAATGCCAAGCGTTTTAGTTATAATAAACAAACCAAATTTAATGCTAAAATACCGCGAGATGCATCGAATGTATTTTTATCCGAGTTAAAAAATGATAAATGTGTATTGTGTAAAAATAATGTTCATGCTTTACAATTTTGTCCACAATTTAAAATGTTTTCTGTAAACGAAAGAGTAGATTTTGTTAAAAATAATAGACTTTGTTTTAAATGTTTTTCACCTCAATGCAGCGTTAGAAGATGTCGATCAAAAAATTGTTTCTACTCTAAACCGCATAATAAATTATTACATTATCCCAGAGAAATGAAAAATAATTCTTTCTTCCCCCTGGAGACGACGACAGAGGTTAACCAGGATGAATCACAATTCGCCTTGAGTGTAAATGCTGAATCTTTCGTTCCGAAAGTAGACAAAACACAAATCGTGGCAACGGCATGTTTTAAAAACAAATGCTTTTTGAGTACTGCTTTAATTCTTGTGAAAGATAAATATTCAGAATGGCAGACATTTAGGGCCTTGTTAGACTCGGGAAGTGAAACATGTCTAATTTCAAATGAGTGCGTGAATAAATTACGACTTAAGACCGAAAGAATAAATACATTAATCTCGTGTTTAAATGATGCATCTATGGTTGTCAATGGGTGTGTTAAAGTGGTGATTTCTAATCAAAATAAATCTTTCGAAAGGGAGTTGGATATGCTCTTAGTTAAAAAAAATCACTGATTTTATTCCGCAGAAAGTGTTAGAGATAAATTCTGATTTTTCTAATTTTGTGGAATTAGCGGATTCTAATTTTAATGTTCCCGGCAAAATTGATTTATTATTAGGTGCAAATATATTTTATGAGTTATTGAAACCGGAAAGAATTAAAATAAAAGGTTCGCAATTACTGTTAGTCAACAGCGTATTTGGTTATATAGTAACGGGTAATTTAGATTCAATAAATGAAACTAAGTTTCACTGCGGTTTGATTCGTGATGAGGATTTGAATAAAACTTTAGAAAAATTTTGGAAAGTAGAGGAGGTAGAGGAACCAATAGTTAAAAATAAAGAAAGGCTAATTTGTGAGGAACATTACGCGAATACTCATTTTAGAACTAAAGAAGGTAAATATGTAGTATCTATGCCCTTAAAAAAGGAACCCTCGTGTTTGGGTAATTCGAAAGACATAGCCCTCAAACGACTTGGATCGCTGTGGAATCGCTTAGCTATAGAGATGAAAATTACTCAAATTTATATCGTGAATTTTTAAGAGATTATGAAAGACTGGGTCACATGAAGGAAGTGACTAACGAAACTGAACCCGAAATCACATATTACGCTACCCATCATGGAATTTATCGTCCAGAAAAGTCCGCAACAAAACTTAGAGTTGTCTTTAACTGTTCTTCGTTTACTGATAATGGAATATCTTTAAATGACATTCAATATAATGGAGGAGTGATACAAAAGGACTTATATGCGCAAATGCTCAGGTTCAGAACTTACACTTATGCATTTACAGCAGACATTAAAATGATGTATCGAACTATATTAATTAACCCTAAACAGCGTAATCTGCAGAGAATCGTTTGGTCTGAAAGTGAACATGAATCACCCAAAATTTACGAACTTTCGACTGTTACCTATGGCACTGTAAGTGCTCCCTACTTAGCACAGAAAACTTTAACCCAATTGTCGATGGATGAAGAGGCTAACTTCCCTATAGCAGCTTCCGTTTTACGGAACAACTTATATATGGACGATGTCCTTTGTGGTGCTGCAACGTTAGAGGAGGCAATTGTTCTCAGACATAAATTAAAAGGAATTTTGAATAGTGCTGGAATGGAGTTGCATAAACTTTGCGCCAATCACGAGAAATTGTCACCAGATCCCGAACAGAATTACAATTTTGCAACTTTAACAGAGACGAAAACGTTAGGAGTGTCGTGGAAGCCGAACCTAGATTGCTTTTTGATTAAAGTGAAAGTCTGTTTGGACAGTTCTTATACAAAAAGAGACGTCTTGTCTACTATTGCCAAGATCTTTGATCCTGTTGGACTGATGGCACCAGTAATTTCCAAAGCAAAGATTTTCCTCCAGCGTTTGTGGAGAAGCAAATTGGAATGGAATGACCTTCTGCCAGCTGAAAAATATCGAGAATGGCATCAATTCCTAGTATCCTTAGAGAATATCAACAATATAGAGATACCAAGGCGTATTCTTGTCGCTTTTCCAGAAGTTATTGAGATCCATGGCTTTGCTGATGCCTCAGAGCGGTGCTACGGTGCAGCAGTTTACTGCAAATCTAAAAATTTGAAGAGTGAAACTTTAGTTTGGTTAATCACAAGCAAATCGAGAGTAGCGCCTATTAAAAGCCTGACAATTCCCAGACTTGAATTGTGTGCTGCAGAGCTATTGGCAAAACTTGTGAAAAGAGTTGTATCTGCTTTACAACTAGAAACTGCTGAATTATATCTTTGGTTGGATTCGATGATCGTCTTGGCGTGGCTTCGAAAGGAACCTATGGACTTAAAGACCTTTGTTCAAAATAGGGTTGCCAAGATACAAGAACTCTATCCTAATCAGTTATGGAGATACGTACCATCTGATCAAAATCCCGCAGACTTAGTCTCCCAAGGAGTTGATCCAACAAAACTTATGGTTTAATGGACCAACATTTCTTTCAGGTGATGATGACTATCCCAAACGAACTATAAAATGTAGAGAGAAACTAGATGAATATAATTCAGAGCTGAAAAACTGTGTTAATGAACAAATTGAAAACTTTCAATCGGTGCTTAATACTTATGTTAATGAATTTTTAAACGACCTTCTTAATCTAAGCAATAATTATATAACTATTTTACGAGTATTAAGTTTTATTTTCAGGTTCGTAGAAAATTTAAAAGATATAAATAGAGTAGCTGGTCCACTCACAACAAAAGAATTTGAGAAAGCTGAAACCTTTCTAGTAAAAAAATTGCAAGAGCAAGAATTTTCCAGTGATATTAACCATCTTAAAAGTAAGGCAAGTGTGCTACCAAACAGTAAGTTAAAGACATTTAATCCCTTTTTAGATGACAACGGTGTCTTAAGAGTAGGAGAGCGATTGTGTAATTTAGAGTTAAGTTTTATTAAAAAGCACCAGATAATTTTACCAAAAAATAATAAATTAACTTTAATTATAATAGAATATTTTCATAAGAAATATTTACATGTGGGAACTGTATCTTTACTGAATCATATTCGGGGAAAATTTTGGCCGTTGAATGGTAGGTCAATTTGCAGAAAAATTTTATATAAATGTATTGTATGTTTTAAAGCGAAACTAGTTGTGTCAACTCAAATTATGGGTAATTTGCCAAAAGAGAGACTTATTACTGATTATCCATTTAATTGTTCAGGGGTAGATTTCTCTGGTCCTTTTTTCATTAAAAATAAAGGACAACGTAAAGGAAATTTGGTTAAAGTGTATAATTGTATTTTTGTGTGTTTTGTGTTTAAAGCCGTACATATTGAGTTAGTATCAGATTTAACATCCCAAGCATTCATTGCCGCGTTGAAAAGGTTCATGGCTCGAAGAGGCAAATGTGCAAAACTGTTTTCGGACAATGGTAAAAATTTCGTCGGAGCTAGCAATGAAATTAAAAACTCCCTTGAAATAGTCAGAAAACCAGACGAAAATTAGCTAATTACTTAGCAGCAGAGGAATAGAGTGGAAATTTATTCCCGCGAGGTCACCCAATTTTTTGGAGGTCTTTGGGAAGCTGCCATAAAAAAGTCATGTAAATATCACTTAAAAAGAGTTGTGAATGGAATTAATTTAACGTACGAGGAACTACTTACGGTCACTGTACAAATTGAGGGAATTTTAAATTCTCGACCGCTTTGCCCCCTATCAAACAATGGTGATGATTTCCAAGTGCTCACACCGGCTCATTTTTTAATTAATAGGTCTTTAAATTCGCTAGAAGAGCCTAATTTGACAAAATGTAAAGAGAATAATCTCAAAAGGTGGCAAAAAATAACTAAGATAGTTCAATTAATGTGGAAATTTTGGAGTCGTAATTACTTGAATCAAGTACAACAGAGGGGGAAATGAATATTTAAAAAAAACAACGTTAAAATTGGAGACTTGGTTTTAATAATTGAAGAAAATTTACCAACCTATAAATGGGCATTAGGTAGAATCGTAGAATTGTATTATGGCGAAGATAAAAAAGTTCGTGTTGTTAAAATTAAAACTCAGTATAGTACATGTAAAAGAGCCATATCAAAAATTTGTGCTTTACCAATGGAAGATCCTTAAATATAATTTGAATTTTTCATTTAGTGTACCATTGGTGGTGTGTAAATTTGCTCATTGTTAGTAAAGTGATTTTGTATTTGTATAAAAAAAATATTGTTATTTGTGAAATCTTGCATTTATATAATGATTTATGTAATTGTATTTCTTGAGAATTGTCAAGTGATGAATGTGTGAAGTGTTCTAGATGTAACAATTATGAATGTTAATTTAGTAACAATGATTGCATGGTTAAACCAGTGCAATGTGGGGCGGTATGTTAGTTCTGTTAATGAACAGCGCCCTCTAGCTGCTTGTAAAATAAAACGTCAGTGTGTGTGTAACAATAACTCCGAGAGGTAGTGTACGGAGTAGAAAAATTAAAAGAGATCACAGTCCACTGCTAGTGTTGTTTATTGTGTTGAGCCAAAACAATATTATTGAATCCAAACTTGAAGATAGCTTACCAAACATTGTCATAATGTTGAGAATTTTTTAACAGCCGCCATCAGTAATGCCAGTTACGAAAGAAACTTCTCTAAGCTAAAATTAATCATTATCTCATATTGACTATGTCCAAGTTAAGGCTAACAAATTAAGCTATTCTGGCAATTGAACATGATATACATATTGATATTGACAATTGTATAAAAGATCCTTGCTATGAAAAAAACACGAAAAGTGCATCTTTAATCAATAAAAAAATTTTAAGCTGATTTTTTTTTACTTTTACTAATTTTCTTGACTAATAATTAAAATAGAGGGACGACAAATTTACGGTCGCCCCAGGTGGCGAAAGCCCACGCTACGCCACTGTCCCACACACATAAATATTCTTTTCAAATGGTAATTTTATACAAATAAATGTGCACGATTCTCAAACTCAAAAATCTTGGCACAAAACAGCTCGATCGGTAGCCGCATTTCGATTAAATAAGTTGAATTATTGTTTATTGTGTTAAACCTAAGCCTAGACATGGACAACGGTCATCACATAATAATGCAGTCTTGCCATCTTCGTCAGTTGACATGCAGTTTAAAATTCCCTGTTTTTCGGATAATATGTGCGGGAATAATATTGGACCATTAAAATTATCCGGATCATGATCTTATTAAGACAAAGTCGAGAAAGAAACGAGGCCTCCACTTAGGTCGAGGTCCTGGGCACGTGTCCAGTTGGCCCATGCCTTAGACGTCGCTGTATACGGTTAAGAACACCGTATTTACTCTGCCTGTTATTTTAACATGGCGCGATCTACAGTTTATTTGAGTTTAATTTGAAAAATATCCTTGTAATTATATGAATTTTTCTTAATTATTCTATTCGTACTATTAGCTCACATTCTCCATATATTTATTTATTTATCTTGGTGGAATTTTCAATCGTTAATAAAATACGTATTAAAGCACTCAATTGATCTGAAATATTACATACATGATTATTTTGGATAGCAATACAGTAATTTAATTATAATTAATAAAAATTAATTGATTAAAACTAATTAGTTAAAGAATTACAAATACAGCCACGTTGGCATCATTTTTGGTGACTTATGTCAAAACTTGAAAAGGTTTTTTTCTCACGTTTTAAAGCATTCAGTTGAACTGAAATTTTATATACACGATTATTTTGGATGACAATACTATATCTTAATGATAATTAATAAAGATTAATTACCACTTAATATTGTGATTCTGTGATATGTATATACATATTTATAATAATTGTAACTATTTAATAAAAAGTAGCTAAAATACAATTTTTCTTTGTTGATCTAAGTAGGAATTGACTTTAAAAAAAATTATATTACTTGTTCTCAATACAAATACATACAAGGAAATCCTCGACTATCAAGTAGATATAATCAATGTGCGGATAACTCAATCGCAGTTATTCTTGTTTCATACTTTAATTATTTTAACAACATAGCTTTCTAGGGTAATTTTACAATATTGGTAAAAACCTATTTGATAATTTATTCAAAACTTTCCAAACTCCTTCGGATTTCTTAGGAACAAGTGAATTCCAAACCGATATGCCATATTTTAAACGCACAATAACTATATTTTCTAAACTTTTTTATAATTAGATTTCACTTCATACTTAATATCAAATAAAATTTCTTGTAATAGTTAATGGGCACACAGCTTCCATCGTGTATCAATTTTTTTTATTTAAAAGCTCATAAAATCCAGACAGATTTAAAAAAAGAATTTT